>CM040624.1:82199368-82453377 GCA_022817965.1 Solanum lycopersicoides
CCGATTGAGAAGGTAGCGATGATGATGTTTCATTTTTAGCTAGCTGACTCTGAAATTCGAAGAAAAAAAATTATAAAGAAAGAAAAAAAAAGTCTGTAGAAATGGTGTTGAAGGGTAAGGAAAATGGGTTAAATATTTTTGGGTTAGATCTTACATGGGTCGGGCATGGGTTTAAAATGGAGAATGGGTAATTTTATGAAATCGGGTCAATTTTGCTGATTTAGGAATTCTGTCAATTGAGGGGTATAAATGGTGAAATTTGTAACGGCGAGAGTATAAATAACTTTGTTTTAACGGCAAGGGTATAATCAACTAATAAACTAAAGTTAAGGGACATTTTTGACCCTTTTCCCTTTAAGGAAAATACCAAAATCCCCTCTCATTTACATCTCTATCCCTTTTTGATACATACCTCTCTCTCAGGTACATTCATATTCCCTCTTGAATATATTTTTCCCATAAGTAATATATCATTTGTAATTATCAAATAAAAAAAAATATCCAAGAACAATAAAAAGTTTAAAATTTTTATGATTGATAAAACTTTCAAGATGTAATTTACTTTGTAATACAGTACATAATCATATTTACCTGAATTAATTTCTTATTCTTTTATAATAGCAAGTACTAAACATCCTGGTTACTGAATTAATACAAGTCATGTGCCTTCTTCAGTTATTTGTAACTTCAAGTGGAACAGTTAGTAACCAATTATTTATATATTCTAGTCGCATTTAACATTTTTCTTTTACTACCCATTATTTGGCAAAATCTAAGAAATGATTAACTTTATATGTTTTTCTTTTGTTTGGTACAGAAAAAAATATTTTCCACTGAAAATGAGCAAAAACTAAGAGTGTGTTTGGTATGAAGGAAAATATTTTCCAATTTTCTCATGTTTGGTTGGGACAATAGTTTTGGAAAATGTTTTTCAAATCAACTAATTTTCCTCAAAATTAAGGAAAATGACTTTCCTTCAAAAATTAAAGAAAACATTTTCCAAAATTCTCCTCCAATATCAAATTACATTTTTTGGGGGAAAAACATCAATTTTAAAAAAATATTTTCAATTTCAAAATTTATTTTTTTCACCCGATCCTGACCCCCCCCCCGGCCAGCCCCCCCAACCCTACCCCCTCCCAAAAAAATAATTTTGCTTTTTAAAAATATTTTCAACTTCAAATTTTTATTTTTAAATCCTACACCCCGCCAGCCCCTACCCCCCCCCCCAACCCAACCCCAAAAAATTATTTTTGTTTTTGAAAAATATTATCAACTTTAAATTTTTATTTTTTCACTCCTACTCCCTCTCCCCCCCCCCCCCAACCCAAAAAAAATTATTTTTAAAAAATATCAATTTCATAAATTATTTTCTACTCTAATCAAAATAAAAGATGTCTCTCAAAAATATTTTTCATTCATAAATTAAACACTAAAAATCATTTCTGAAATATATTCTCTACTCACCAACCAAACATGAGAAAATAAGTCCAAAATCTACTTGTTTTCCTGGAAAACATTTTCTAGGAAAACATTTTTCTTCATACCAAACATACCCTAAGAGATAAACAACTTCACATATATTTCTTTTGTTTGGTACGAAAGAAAACATTTTCAGAAACTGAAAATATTTTTCTAGAAGATATTTTCTTAAAAAAATTAGTAGCTCTATAACTTGTTCTGATAGTAAATAGAAAGTATTATCCCAACATCACTTAGATATACTTTGGACAAATACTATGACACCGAACCAAACCCAATGTTGTCGCAGTCCGCAACATAAGGTTGCGCAACTGCCAATTAAGATAATTGCTCTCATTAGAAGTTAGGGTGGAAGAAGATTCATCACAAGACTAGACTTTAAGACCTTGACCAAACACGAAACTCTTGACCGAGACCTATGATTTGAAACCAGCTTCAACCAGACTTCCAAACCTGACCCCAAAACACCACCACCAAATTTCAACCCTAACTTTCAATCCTGACTCAAGACTCAACTCACAATCTCAACACTGACCCAAGTCTCAACCCTAACCCAAATCCAGATTAAGAATTGAATAGGTGACTGATCAGGTTGAAAGAGACTTTTGAAAAATATTTTTCTTATAATAAATCTACTTGAAATACATTTTTCTTTCCACTGAAACGCACTCACTATGAAAAGGATAACTTATTTTGCTACTACAAGACGCCAAAAAGAAGAAAAAGTAACATATTACAAAAAAAAAAATGCATATATCAGAAAATACTTTCCATTAAAAACAAACTCACCATTGGGTTGGAATAAAACATGCTTCAGAGCAGTAATAATTTTACTTCATCCAGCAATTAATAAAACAGCATTTACAGGTGAAATTAACTTAGAGCTGTCTATACTTATCCTCTCTAAATACCAAAATACAAAGAAAAGAGAGAAACACTTATTTATCAACAAATGTGAAGGAAAAAAAAGGCACTGCCTACATTTACAATTCATTTGCTTTCACTTGAAGAAAAGTGTACATATATCTTCACACCAATCATCTTTACTTGCTGTAACCAATACATCCCACAACAGCCTTTACAGGGTGAAATTAACTTAAGAGTTTGTTTATCAAAGAACAAAGGTACAAACAATAAAAGCACTGCCTACATTGAAGATCCCCATTTTATTTTACAAACAAATACTACAACATTCTTCCTGTTGGTTGTAATTCCATAAACAGCCTGTAATGGAAGTTGAAATGTGCAACCCCTCTTTCCTAATTAATGACAAAGGTGATCCTCAGGGATGTCTAGATGCTTCGTCATGCAATTGAGAAGATCTTACATTGGGTTCATCCCGAATGCCATATGAGAAACTTGGAGAGCGGAAAAAGTCCATTTGGCCCAGCCCATGCATTGTCGGCTGAGCACCATAATAGCCATCATGTGTAGGAGCTATAGAGTTCAACTGTCCAAGGCCCTGAATAGTCTGTTGGTTTGCATAGTAGTTATCACGAGTTGGTGCCATCAAGTTTAACTGTACCATTCCTTGAACACTTTGTTGCGGGCCAAAATAACCATCAAGAGTCACAGGCCTGGAGTTCAATTTGTCCATTTGTTGCAAGCTGTCTGCTGCCCCAACAGCCATAACATCTGGCTCCGAGTTCACCTTCCGTTTCTTAGTGAAGTTATTTTTCTTCTTGTTTGTCTTGCTCATACTCCTACTTTGGTTATCATCTTCAATACAGAGAAGGCCAGAGGCTGATGATGTGCCAGCTTCTAACATGTTCTTGTTTGAGTTATTAAAAGTTACACAACTCCCAAACGCGTCATCAAGTGCACGAAGAGCAAAACTATAGCTCTCTTGAGATAACGACCCTTCTTCACTCAATTTCATAGCCCGATGACATAGCTCATTATATCTCTGGAACCTTGACTGCACATCTTCAGATCCATCCGTCATAGAGTACTTGCTCTTCGCATCTTTTGTCCATCGCTTCAAAATATATTGTGGTGGGATAGCGGAAACAGCACATATTTGGAGAACTATCAATGCATGTCTACAAAGGTAGCCTTTAAATTCAAACAAATGACATATACAAGATATTTCTGACTTCATTTCATCCAATGTAACAATGAACTCTTGAGTCTTCTCAAAATCTTGAACTCTATATGTTAAGACTATCTCATCTTGCTTCTCTCTTTTAGGACCACAAGCAGTTGCACCCACAACCTCAGACTGGAATTTCTTAAATACAGCATGTGTATAAAGCCCCGCCAAGTGCTTCTCAAATGGTGATGGGGATCTCAAAGCAGGTTGTCTGTTCCATGTATCAGAATCTGCCTTTGCCTCCTCCTCGTACCTATCTTGTAGTATTGATTCGTATTGCTTTACAAACTCCTGGACGGTGGTTTTCTTATGTACATATTTGTCAAAGAAAGAGTTTACACTCTCTGATCGTTGAACCGTTGACATTCCCGCTAAAACCACATCCCTTATAAATGTAGGGGCCCATTTCACCCGATCTTCATACAGTGAATGAACCAATTCAACTTCTCTGAGATCAAATTTATCAACTAGTTTTCTCCACCTCTTTTCAAACTCCTCATCTGTCCATGACCTGTTAATACATTTCTCAAACTTAGGCATAAACTTTTCATTCTGTTTGATAACATGATTCAGTGTATCAGACACCTTTCCCAGGATATGCCACAAACAGAAATAATGGAGGGATAGTGGCAAAGCCTCTGAAATGACTGACTTCAATACCAGGTCATGATCGGTGATCACTGTCTTTGGAGCTTGACCGCCCATTGCCTTCAACCATGTCCGCATTACCCAAGAAAACGCTGACGCACTCTCATCAGAGACCAAAGCACATCCAAGTAGCATGAACTGAAAATGCTGATTGACCCCAACAAAAAGAGCCAGAGGCATTTTATATTTGTTTCTGACATAGGTAGTATCAAAAGAGACAACATCGCTGAAATTCGCATAGTCATGCCTGGCTTTGGCATCAACCCAGAACAAGTTCTTTACACGTTGATCTTCACCCACATCAACAGCATAAAAGAAGTTGGAATTAAGATTTTGCATCTGAATGAAGAACTCTAATAGAACACTTATGTCTCCCCCTTCCATTGCTGAATTTCGACCTTTGTCAAATAGAACTTTTGTGTCACTTTTCAGACCAACAACATTTTTGTATTCAGCAAATTGTCTTGCCATTGCAGCATACATCCTTCTTGTTTGTTCACTGACAGCTTGGGCAGGTAGAAGTTCATGATTATGTTCTTTCTCGAATCTATGTATTATCCATTTCCCATCGGGCCTTCTTTTCACATGCATACTTGCTTTGCAATCTGTCTTTGCACATGCTCGCCGACCAGTAGCATTTTCTGGATCCTGCTTGTTTCCTTGCCTACTACGTGGCCGATTTGCAGATTTCTCATATTCCCGTTTAGTTCCATATCTAGAACATGCGAATTTTGCATCAATGAATTCCCTTGACGTCTTTGAGCGACGGCTGTTTTGTATGGCTGTATTGAATCCCATCGACCGAGCATACTCTTGATAAAAGGCATAAGCCTCACCATGTGACTCAAATTCCATGCCAGCCAGCGGTTCAAGGTTCACATCCTCCTTAAACTCTATCACAGTTCCTACGGGAGTGTTCATATCCCCTCTATCTTCTGCACGCATCTTCTCTTCAATAACCAACATCCCATGCATTCCGTCATCACTATGTATTTTTTCTTCATTGTCAAGCATATTTATAATTCCATTTTGTTCCTCTTCTTCTTCTTCCTTATCATGGTCTTGAGAAGGCAGACGAAGATCTATATCCATGCTGCTGAACAATTGAAAGCCTATTGATTTCTCCTTTACTGATACCTGAACGTCAAGAAAAATTAGAGGAGAACTTGTCCAGTAAGGGGGCTATGGAAACAGAGAATTAATTTGTGTTCAATAAGCACAGAAAATACAAGAAGCAGCCCAAAATATCTCTTCCTGCATTCCATCACTCTTCTAAGTCTAACCACAGTCCACGAATTGTCAACGGCTAACTCATGATTCCATTAAGACTTTTGGGTTTTACTAAGTGGCCTAAATATCAGAAAACTTTGAGTTCAAGATCATCAATTTATCACGCAGACAAGTGACAACAGCTCATACATTATGATGACCTTCAACTAGCTTTCCATATATCAGGTTTCATCATGTCCTACAGGTACTTCACGAGAATACATAACTGCCCAGAATTATCAGACAGCAGACATAGAAAGTGATTCAATCGCATTTTTAGAGGTAAATGAAGATCCATAACAAAGGATCTGCATCAAGCTCTGTCTACCTGAAGATGAAGAACCCTGACCACCTCCGATCCATCAGGGATTTGAATCAGTTGAATGTAAAATGCCTCCTCCTAGTTTAGACAGAAATACAAGGGTATATAATGGAATACTCCAGCTGCAGGTGAGAGCGACTAAAATTGCAGCTTCCAGTCTATATATCAGAAGTGCTTACTTGAAGTCTAACCACATTCAACCTGCAGATTTTATAAAATAAGTTCTTCCCATCTCTGTGATGACCGATGGGGGAATTACCCCTCCCCCCTCCCCTCTCATGCAGACCTCTATACGACACTTGACTGACTATAAATACTCCCCCTCCCACCATTTCATTTTATGTCGGTGTTTGACTCAATACAGATTTTAAGAAAGAAAGGAAAACTTCTAAAATTTGTGGTCTTAAAATGTCGGGAAATAATAAAAACATGTCATTAACGACAAATGGAAAGTTCAAAGTTAAATTATCTCCAAACATTATTTTTTAAATAGATTAATAAGGAAAGTGGGTCACGTAAAATGAAATGGAGAGGTCATTCAAAGTAAAAAAGCACTTGAGCGCCAGTCTCCCATGGTCCTTTCTAACTTCATTAACCGCTTGACCATACACGTGGAAGCTAGTCATATGACCATTAATTTGAATGAACAAAGGCAAAGCACAACCTTGAATTGATCTCAACCCAAAATTCACAACTTTTTGCCACCAAAAACAAAAGAAAATGGATAAACAGATGTATAAACAAATCAGTATAGCAGTAATGCGATCATTAATACCATGGTACATATTGAACAAAATTCTTGTTACATTGCCTCTTGCAGAAATTTTCTTAACCAAATAAGCAAAAAGGTCAAAGTATAATACCAGAGCTCAATTAAAATTCAAGAATTTTTCATTCCAATGAGTCTTTGGGTATTGGAAGGCCGAATTTGCACATATGAATCGAAGTGATATGGTGCTAAAGCTAATAAGGGAACTTCTATGCAACAGAGGAAGAGAAAGGTCTCCCAAATAAATATAACCAAATCCTCACGTATTTATCCCATAGTGGTAATTCTCATATGAGTACTTATGTTAGCAGAATCTGAAGCATTAATTTGGTGTACAACGAAGGAACTGTTTTAATTTGCCAACTACTTCATCAAGTTCCAACGAGGAATAGCAGCAACCCATAATAGTCTCAAAGGTAGGGTTTGGGGAGGGTAGAGTGTACACAAACCGTACCACTACCTCAAAGAGGTAGTACGGCTGTTTCCGAAAGACCCTCAGCTCGAGTATACAAAAGTAAAGATGATATAAGAAATAATAAGAAAAACATAACATAACATACCAAAGAGGGGCAACAACCATAACCAACTAATGTGATAACTGAAGTGCAGTAAATAGCAAGGATTAACAACAGTGGTAAGATAGGCCAACTATGAGACAAACGCTACATACTACTACCGGTAAAAAAATAAAAATCAGGCAACAGATACAATGCACCAATCTATCCTAACGGGAAATACGACAACGCTCAACCAACTACTAACTTTCTACCCTAATCCACAACATCTATAACTTCCTACCCTATCTAAGATCATGTCATCGGAAAGTTGGAGCTATGTCATCTCCTGGCTAATCACCTCTCTCCAATACTTCTTCGTCCTACCTCTACCTCTCCTAAAAACCCACAATCTTTCACACCTCCTCTTCTCTATATTTACTCAAATGATGGCTCTAGCTTCATAATCTGTTTTTTTGTTTTTTTTCTGGTCCTTATTTTAGTCGAGTGCAACAAACTGTAGAATAATCCAAAATATACAGGCTTACAACTACATCATTATGATGATAACTAAAATCGCCTTGTTTGTCCACAATGATCATAAATCGAGGCTAAATCTACTTGTATATAATATAAAAAACAATAAATTACATCCGTCACAGCTTCACAACACAAATGATAGCTCCAAAAACAAACAATTTGAAATCGTTACGTTATCATAATTCATACAGAAAAGCCATGATCATACAATTAGTAACAGTTGATGATTCTATGAAGGATGAGGGGGATGGGGTGAGGGTGAAGGTTTTGGGGGTTTGGGGAAGAAGGATGAAGAAAAGAATTTGGAAGAAGAGAGAGTGGAGGTTAGAGATTATACCTGTATGTATCTTAGTTTCACGCACGCACATACACACACTCGATCTGCGATTCTGCAACTGAGAATTCACGCGATGTATAATGGCGAGTGGAGTCTTTTTGTTTCTCCTGATTTAGGGTTTCCTCTTCTTCTTACCAACGCCACTGCAGCGCGTGATTTTTATTTTCTTTTCCTACATTACTAATCACCCAACACATAATAAAAACTGTCTAAATAAATTGTTAGACTCTCTTTTAATTTTTATTTTAATTTTTATTGTTTTTAAGTAAGACGACTTATTTATTTATTTATATAAAATGAGTCAACACATCAAAGTGTACTGCATTATTGCTAAAATTAAGAATTTCGGTTCAGTAATACTTCGTAAATTATATAATGACTTAATACACCTAATAACTGAAGTTCCTTAATTCTTGTCTGCTTTTCGTGCTTTCAGAACAAACGTAGGGGAAACTGTCTATGCCTCAAAGAGCTTATCATCTATCAGCATCTGGTCATTACGCGCTAGTAAATCAGTCATCCTATTTTGTTCTCTGAAGTCATGTTTAATTTTTGGCTTTCCCAATTTATGGAGCAACTCCCTGCATTCAAGGAGAATATTAGAAAAGTGTCGTTGCCAAATTCTAACATGATTATTATCTCTGTTGAATCAGTGCAGATCTCTATTTCCTGAATGTTCAATCTTCTTGCTAATTGAAGATCATATGGCAGGTATAGAATTTCTGAACCCGTGACAGAAAAAAAGTATTTATTTTGGAGTTGCTTCCTACTAGTCAATTTCCATTAGTTTCAAGAACTATCTTGTACCCCTACCCTTAGTATTATTGAAGGAGTCATCTATGTTAATTTTAAAGCCAATTTTGGGAGAAGTCCATCGAATGGCTTCAGGGTTAGTGTGAGCTTGTCATGCACCAGGTTCTTTAACCGCTAGATGAATAAATTTAAAGGGTTATGGTGATTGCTAATAATATCGAAATGTCAAGCTTAACTTTGTTACGATAATTATGATTTCTACTAAGCCAAAACGATATTTCTAATCTGATAACGAAAAAAACCTTTTTCCTAAAGAATATTTATCTATATACGTTAGCGTCAACTTCATCATGAACTCACTCTCCATATTTGCTCTCAGTTGAATTCTACTCTCCTTCACCTTCTCTTGTGGGTTGTACCAGATCCCGACATCGACCCCATTTTCTTTGTCTCATAGGATTAGCAACTATAAAATCAGTTGCCATGTTTTGTATATACCTAGGTTGCGTATAAATTACTTTCTCTTTCTTATTTCTATAGCATTTTTCAAATTTCGAGATTCAAATAAGTCTATTTTTTATTGTATTTTTGAATTATTAATTATTGTGACTTATAGTACTTTTTACGTAGTTTATAAATATATAACTTTCACTCAAAATAATTGAAGATTCAATGTGCAAATTTTTTATTAAATTTAAATTGATTAACTCTTAGAAAAGAAAAATGTCACATAAATTAATATAGAGTACATGTTAATAGCATTGGTTCCATTGATAACTCTCTACATGTGGCTTTTGAATCCTTTTGGTTCTGACTCTTAATGAATATATAGTTGAACTTGTAATTTTTTTTCAATAAAAATCTAACATTGGCATAAAAAACTTTTTAGCTCTATTAAAACCATTAAAAAATTCAACAAAAGGAAATGATTCCATTAAATGCACCAAGAAATAGAAGAAGAAATATTTTTTTTAATACCAAAAGTAAATAGAAGGTAAATTGAGCTATTTTCGATGATTCAAACGGTAATTTTATCTTCTTTTTTGGCTAGAGATCTAAATGGCTTATGTGGACATTTTTTAGTCTTACGGATAGATATTTGTGATTTAAAAAATAGACTAAAAGGATATTGTTATTATAAAAAACAAAGAAATGGTACAGAGATAGCGTCAAAAACATATTTAAACCATCTCATTTTATTGAGTTTCATACCTAAACTATTGAGAGTGTGAGTTTCATATCTAAACTATCATTTTATAGTTTGAGAAACACACCAGTCTTTAATTTGAAAAACCTTGACACATGATATTCCACATGGATAAAATATTTCACCTTGACAAAAAATAAATAATAAACTATTAATATTAGCCTTAAGTCATTGACGTCCCCTCAAAGTTGTGTGTATATTCCACTTAGACACCTCAACACGCCCTTTTTCCTATTAGACACTCCAATCTTCAAAATAAATACCTATCAAATATTTTCTGACACCTAATCAAAAAAAAGTGTGTGTAATATACATGCACATGATGTGACAAAATAACAAATCAGATGAGGACATGGATATTTAATTTAAAATAATTATAAAAATAAATTTTGAATATGAATAAATCTAAAGAAAATAATTTCAAACTCAAAAAAAGAAAACAAAATAAATTGTACACCCTCAAACCCCCCCCTCCCCCAACCCGCACCCCAACGCAGTCCAGCCCAGCGCACCCCTCCCTTTCTTCTCTTTCCCTATCAGCTATCCTTGTCAACCATGGTTAATTCTCAATATTGAAAAAATGGATGTGTTAATATATATTATGTATGAATTTACTATTTTTATTTCTTTTCGTACCTTCTTTTGTATTTACATTTAAATTGATAGTATTTTATTAAAAGATTTGTTCGTTCTATTTTTATTGTGATTTTGAATTTGTTTTTTTTTCTGTTTGTGTTCTTAGTGAAGAAGAAGGGATGTGGGTCGGGAGAGATGAAGATGAAGAAAGAAAATATTTAAATAACGATCTTCATTTGTTCCGACAAAGAAGATGTGGATGGTAGTCTTCATTTTTTCCTGCAAAAAAGACATAGATGATGACGTCTGTTTTTCGATAAAGAACTGTGATGATGATCTCCATTTTTTTCGATAAAAAAATAAAAATGAAGGGTTAATTCTACATCCAAAAAACTAAGGGGTCGTTTGGTAAGCTGCATTAGAACAAAATAATCCATGGATTATATAAGGTATTATTTAGTACCATGTTTGGTAGGAATTTGAGTCTATGTATAACTAATCCATGGATTAGTTATACCTCCAACATGGTATTATAGGATGTATTACTAATACCTTCCATTTGGAGGTATTAGTAATACATAGGATATAATACCATGGGATAAGCTATGTAAAGACAAAAATATCCTCAATCATTTTAATTATTTTGTGTATTTTTTTGATTTTATTATTTATATTTGTACAAGTAAGTTTATTTAAATAAATTAGCTAACAAATTATTTAGAGAGAGTTGTTTGTTACTAATAAATCCAATATAAATCAATACAAATTTGAAATGTGAGTTGTATATTTGTATATGAAGTTTGCGATCTAAATTTAATGTGTGTGTGTATATATATATTTGCTTGGTTTTCTAATTATTTATATTTTAAACAATTTAAAAAATTTACATACATATTAAAACTAAAACTTGCAATTTTATGTGTACATGTAGATGATTTATTCAATTTTACCATTGTTGACCGTTTTTTTGATTTTAAAAGTAAATGGTTTATCTTTTTTTAATTGAAAAATGACCTTTTGTGAGTGATCAATTTATTAAGATGACAATTATTTATCCTCAAATAATTCAAGTGAAAAAAATAACAAAAAAGACAATTAAATTGTTCTTCCCATAGCTAGTTAGAAGGTTATAAAAAATAATATTGTCCAACAATTATCTATCTTGATCCAATTACATAATAATTCAAGGGTATAATTGGAAAAAAGCTTTTCATAGAGCTATAATCCAAACACAAGATGAAGTGGGAAAAAATGAACCAAACACTTGATAAAAATAAACCCTGCATTACTAATCCTTGCACTACTTATCCCTGCATTACTAATCCCTGTATTACTAATCCATGCGTTATGAATCTTTCTACCAAACGACCCCTAATAGTATAGTGATAAGAAGATTAAGAAAAAATGGCGGTGTATTCTTGTGAAGAAATGGTGTGGCAAGATCTTATGGTGAAAAAGAGAGAAAGATAAAAATATTTTTATTTAAAAATAATAATTGTTTTACTCGAAAATATAAAATAAAAGAAAAATGAATAGATTTCAAAAAATTGATTAAACTTATGATTTAAGAGAAACTGAATTTCCAAAATAACATATTCGTTACGTAATTTTTTTAGTAAAAATCAAGAAAAAATGTAAGTTTTTCCAAAGGATTTAAATATATAAAAAATCAATTTGAAAAAATCATGGTTCGAAGTTCAATCTACATTCCGACAAGGTGTTAGGCACTCGAAATGCCTGTTAACTTGCGTTTGACCGGCGATTTGACTGAAATGACTTTTCAAAGAACTTTCCAAATTTTAGCTAAATAAAGAATTCATTTATTTTATTTATCACTTACTTATATTATTTTTATTTTAATAAGCTAAAGGGGATCATTCTGAAGGGGAGTAACTTGAGTGTTCAAAATTAATGATAAAATAGAGTCAAGTAAAAAATAGAATATATCTAAAAAGGATAAATAAATATTTTAGCTTTTAAATATAAAGAGAAATGACTATCTTCGAGAAATTAGTTAAGCTAAACCAAAAGTATTAATCAATAATAAATAAAGAGCAAAAGAAACAGATATCAAATTTAGGCCTTCGACCCAATATGAATCTGTCCTAAATCTAAAAGTGACCCAAAATAATGGTTTGGACCTATTTAAATCATGATTCTTCTACTGAAATTTCTTTTGAGCCTTTGGGCTCTGTTTTCTGCACTTTTCAGTTGCTGCATATCACCATTTGACATGTATAACAATGTATACAAATGTATACATCACGTATACCACCTCATTTAGGTCTGAAAATTCAATTTTCCAGTAGGGGTGGGCATAAACACCGAAAAACCGAAATACCGAACCGAACCGAATTTTTTAAAAATTTCGGTTTCGGTATTTCGGTTTTCGGTTCGGTATTCGGTTTACTTTTTTGTATTTTTCGGTATTTCGGTTCGGTTTTCGGTATGTATTATTTTGGAATTCGGTATTTCGGTTTAAACCGAAATATTATATTAAATTAATATTATATTTATATTATATTAATTAATAATTATTAATGTTAAATAATCTTTTAAAAAATCAAACAAAAAAATATTACACTATATTTACTTTTTAGCCCATTAAGTTGAAAAATCAAACAAAAAAATTATAAAGTTTAAAATTTGAAAAAGCCCACTAAGCAGGCCCATTAAAAAACCGAAATAAAAAACCGAACCGAATTAATAAAAACCGAACCGAAACAGTAAAAACCGAACCGAACCGAAATATTTCGGTTCGGTATTCGGTACACATTTTCCAAAAACCGAAAATCGAAAAAACCGAAAAAAAAACCGAAACCGAACCGAAATACCGAATGCCCACCCCTATTTTCCAGCCCTCAATTAAGTAAATTCAACTTGTCTGTCAGTTTCAAAGAACAACTGATTCGAAGGAAAGAGAATATTGGGCCCAATCAATGGAATGCAAGGAAAAAGAGTCTTCAAAGACGCGGGAAAGACGGTTCATACATAGAAAAGAACACAACAAAGATAGAAATTAGAAATAGAGCACACCTTAATACAACTAAGACATATAAAAAGTGGAATAAAGCAAAGTGTGCATGTGATTAGCTCACTACAAACACTAACTGATAGTGATACCCAAACAGTTAAGACTAACAATAATTAAAAGGAGTGGATTTAGGCATAATTATTTAGGCAATGATAATGATAAGAAAATCAATTATCAACCAAAATAGAGTGAACTATAGGAACATATATCATTGAGCTTAAGATGCGGCACAAAACTAAGCAAAGATAACAATGAATATGTATGTTGATAGAATAAATTTTAAGCATTTGACCAAGAGCAAAACAGTAGACATGAGAAAAAGTTGATGTCACTTAGACTTCCACCCAAAAGAGAGGAATAATATCCAACTGATGCAAATCTCAAAAAATATGAGTAACCTTAAAATTTAGTCACTAGAAATTAAAATTTAAAGCACCCAAATCATTTTAGGAAAGCAAAAAAAATATCAAACTCGACCTATAAAATTAACTCATTAATAAGAGCTATGGAACATGCAGGGATATAGCCTAAACGAACTGATCCAGTTACAGATTCATTATAGAAGCCAAACTTAAAATTATCTTGGAACCACAAAATCATTTAAACGAACAGAAAATACAACACACGAACTCCAAAAAAGAAAGTCACAAACACAAAACATGGACTCCAAATGTTTGGCATCTTAGTTCATTCATCAAACTTAAGATGAGAGGATGAAGAATAAGACGTCGAATGCGAAACAACGATCCATATTCATAGGGAATGAAAATGGATTAAGACGAGCAAGACAGTTTGAGAACTAAACAAATGCAGCTATGAAAACTTGAAAAATAAATGAGAGGAGTAACAATTTTGAAGCTAAAAAGCACTTTAAAAATACACTTTGGCCACACATACTTATTTAGATTTAATTCTCGAATAAACAACTCTAAAAGAGCAACATATCAATACTCGAAAAACTTCATGAAACAAACCCAATAAGTGAACAAATGACATTTGAACCTCATGATACAAAGTCGACAAACCCCATTGTTCGCTCCCTTTTCCGTCGAGTTACTTCATTAATGGATAGCTTCGAACTACGAGCTTCAAACGAACTCAAAGAACCAACAAAGCAAACCAGCCAACACCCACCTCCTTGTCCGGCGAAAACCAAACAGAGACCCCACCGAAAACGACCCCAAAATCCCCTTCTATTTTCTAGCAAATGCAACCAGAAAACACACACCACCGCCTCAATCCCACAACTCCAAGCGTTGTCCAACGAAGCTCACAAACTTTGACAAATCTACCTTCCAGATCTGGTCGAGAAAAGGTAATACTCAGGTCCCCTATTAATTTTACGTTTTTCTCATCTATGGCTTATGAATGTTAGCTTTAATTTTGTTATTTTTGTTTAGCTTATGTCTACTGTTGGGTACATTATTTTATTTGTCAATAAATATTGGAGTCATGATCAATTAACAGTGGTTTGTTTTCTTTCAATTACTATAAAATGACACATAGTGTTGCTTTAATAATTAACGAAGGAATATTAGTGTTTTAATTACTAGGGATTACATTGTCATTGATACTTGTCCTTCTTAAATTCTCATTTCATATTGTTATTATCCTTTTTAGGCTTTTGGGTTAAGAGTTTGATAATTAACAAAAGTTAAGTTAATTAGGTTGTCTGTATCTATTTTAAATTTGTTTGGTTATATTTAACATAGTTTAATTTCATTTATTTCTTGTCTTTGTTTTTACTAGTATTAAATAAGTTTGTCAATGTTTTAATTTTCTCATTATTTGTTAGGATGTGATCTGCTATTTATTATTGTTTTGGATAGTTATTTATTTTATTTCTTTTATTATATGTCCATGTTTATTTGAAACTTGTTACTACAAATTTTACATTCTCCTCTACTTTTGAAGTTATTTGTGTTTATTTCAAAGTATTGTTACTTATGAATTGATATAGCATATATTTAAATGTTGTCCTAGTTTGCATTTTATACTTGTCAATTTTATATATTCCATTGTCTTGTTGATTATTTTCAATTCTTTAGATTTTTGTTTTATCATTTTGGTTATTTTCTATGGCCAATGAAAAAACTCTCCGTCGATTTTAGAGGCCTTCCCATTTTAAAAGACGGAAATTTAATTTAAGTTTATATATTTTATATGTTAAAATTGACCGATGAAGAAATTACCGTCGATTTCTAAGGCCTTCTAATTTAATAAGACGGATTTTATTTTATGTTATTTATTTCATTTATTTTTTATTCATATTTATTTATCACTAACTCTTTTACTAAGTGTGTTTACAGGTACCCCGGAGTTGCTTCTCATCGAAGCTATTCCAAAGAAATTCAAATGTGTTTTATATTTATTATTGTGTATATTATTGACGTTAGGCAAACCTTAGGCTGATACTTACATTATTATTTTATGTTATTATTTGTGTATATTTCATGTTAATTGTACTTTTATATTGTTTTTATCTCCTTCTCAATTTGAAAAAATGAATTCAGTCGGGATCCACATTTGTGAATTTCGAAGGGTGCCTAACACCTTCCCTTCGGAATAATCTGAACTCTTACCTAGAACTAATGGTTTCGTAGATAACTTAAATGGTTTCCTAGTTTCTCTTAAAGTTAGGTGGCGACTCATTTTAAAATTTATTTATTCCTTAAATTCTTTAAAATTGAATCAATTAATTATTTTTTGAGTCACCGCGATGTTTCGCCCTGTTTGAACAATGTAGGGATGTAAATAGAATGACGACTCCGATGGGGACCATAGAGGTTCTAACCAATATGAATTCATTTTTTCAAATTGAGAAATTTTTTCTTTCATTGTGTTATACCTTATATTTTGTATATTTTTGTAATTATTTGTACATTGTACTTGTTTCTCATTCATTATTCATTTTATTATGTATACAGTGATTGCATTTCATGGCATTTTTCTGGTTTATGTATAGTATATTAAAGGATGGTTTTGCGGAATCACAACCAGACTTTTTTATATTCAACCCTTTTTTGGAATGATCGATAATTTATTGGTTCGTCATGCGTCCAATGCTTTTCGTGAATTCAAGCCTAAGTTGTCCACTTTGATTCCCGGTCTATCAAAAGTCACTCTTAGTCAAACTAGCGTAGAGCGAAACCAAATCTCGAATTTAGCGCATTGACCTAAGATGACCCAAACACCCAAGGTGTGTTGGGTCCATTAGAAAGATCACCTTGAGTTCATAATGGCCTCTGGCCTAATCGGACGATCATAATTGTGTGTATTTGAAGGATGTATACGACATTTCGCAAATCGTTGTCTATGGGGGTTGGGTTTATTTTAATAGTTTAGTTTAGTCAATTTAGGATCTTCACAAGCAATCATTTTATCCAAAAGTGTTGGCAATCGAAGATGACAAGAAGTTCAAGAGGAAGACCCTTCCACAAAGGCTTAGTTTAGGATGATACCTCTGCGCGGGACATATCATTTGTATTTTTTCCTTATTTTATAATTCTATTTAATTTATTCATAAAACTTGTACCAAGTGTTTTGGGGGACGATGTAATGTTGTCAAATGACGTAATACATCCTTCATATCGATAGGTCAACCCTTGGCATAAAAGGGTCACATATTTGTGTAGGACGCGCAATAATTGCTTGTACGCGATGTGATATATTTCAGTTTGTCTTTAATTAAAACAGTGCTTATGTGTCTAATTCATCATTTGTGTGATATTTTGCATTTTCCATTATAAACAGGAACTAACACTCTTACCTTTTGAGTTGTTATTCTTTAAAGCGAAAGGTTGATTTATATCAGAATTCGGAAATCATTATTTGTCCGAAGTTGCAAGAGACAAGAGGATTAGCAAAATTCGAGTTCTTATATTTCACAATACATTAATATCAAGTCAAAACGATAAATCAGGGGAGTATGTGGCTATGAGGTCGCACTCATTTATTTTTATTATTATTTTGCATGATGGTCCTGCGCTCACACATTTCTCATTTTTTTCAAGAAAACCATTCCCGACGATAGTCGAGGATGGTCGTAACAATGCCTGGATCTCGTGAAAATTGAGAGGAGACACAGTTCCAAGAAAATATCCAAAAAGAGTACAACAAGTCATTATAGTAGAAATTCGTAGGTTACATTCAACAGACAATATAAAGATTGACGATTAAGAGGCCGTAAAACATATTGATGCGAAAAAAGGGTCAAAAATACTTCATGACTACAAATTTTAGTGACGCTAAACAGGAATTTCTTTGAGTTTGTCTAAATCTTTAAATTAATATATGCCTTATCTGATGAACTACGTGAACCTGATTCTCATTTCTGTGAGATACGTAGGTAGCCCTTCTTGGATTCAGTATTTGTTTTTCCCAAAAGTAAAAATAAAATAAAATAGTTTATATTTTCAAAGTGCATATTTTCAAAGTCATATCTGCATGAACTACGCTCACCTGATTCTCATCTCAATGAGATCGTAGGCAGCCCTTCTTGGGTTCGGTATTCATTCTTTAAAAAAAAGAAGAAGTTGTGTATATATCATAATAGTCATGTCTTCGACTTACTTTGGACCAATGCAGTTAGGATCATATAAAAATAATAGATATGATGGAAATGATTGAATATTCGGTAGACCATATATTCTTGTGGTACCTCTTATTGGTACTTTTGTGATGCTTGAAAGTTATCTTGCGGACATTCAAGATAAGAATAAAACCAACCTCATGGTTTCATGTGCATGGTGTGGAGAGCTTTTAGATCAAAATTCAATTGCATTGCATCGTTGATCTAGACCTTGGCCTGAATGTTTTTCGAGGCAAAATCCTGAGTAATGATTGGTTCGGGAAATGATTGTAGGCCTTCTTTGACCCGATTGTGCCTTTCAAAGCCTACCAAATGACATTAATCCTTAGTTTTTTCACTTTGAGCCTGAAACCTTTTTTGAATAACCACATTTTAGCCATTACATTTTAAGTGCTTACATGCACTATCCCTCTCGTGGTCCAACCTTCTTGAGTCCACTAAGAATGTGCAAATTATAAGAGAAGATCCATGTTTGAAATTTATGAAAGCAAAAAGTCAAGGAAGCAAAAAGACTTCTAGAGAAAGAAAAAAGAAAGAAAGAAAGAGAAAAGTTGAAAGAAATAAAGAAAGACAAAAATACCCCTACATGGTCAGTGAAAGACAAGAAAAAAAATACTCCAACAAAAGAGGGGGGAAAATTCAAAGAAAAGAGTGAAATAAAAGAAAAGATCCAAGAAACGAGGACTTGAAAGAAGTCGAACGAAAGAGGTGAAATAAAAGAAAACTCCAAAAAATAAGGACTCAAAAGAAGTCAAAACAAAGGGGGTGAAAAAAAAGAAAGAAGGAAAAGACTCCAAAAAAATGAGAATTCAAAAGAAGTCGAAGGAGGGGAGGACAATGAAGAGGATCTGACGCCAAAGGTGTATCAATTATTAAGAGCACAAAATCAGTGTGACGCTCAAGGAGAAATTAAATCACTCTTATCCCAAATAAATATCCTACCCATCCCTAAGCCTACGTTACAAGCCAATGACAAGCCCTACATGATCTCATTCCAAATGTTCTCACATTAGTGGAGATTTACATAATGATCAAACATATGGTATCACAGTTGTATGCTTTGAATATTCATGTGAGTGTGAGTGCACTTTGAAAAATATCTTAAAATCAAAAGTTTCAAATATGTGTGAAATAGGACCAGTCTTTGTCGTGAGGGCACTTGAAACATGAGGATTGGTACAATTCAAAATCTGTGTTTGAAGTAAGATGAACGAAACTTGTTGATCCTTAAGTATGTTTGAGGTGCCACTTGAAGCTGTAGAAATTACCTTGAATTCAATCTTAATTAAAAAAAAAGAGAGAAAATTAGAGATTTGCCTGCAATCCTAACTGTTGGTACCAATTGTAGTCAAGATTTGACTGTCTCATCACATTCTTTATTTTTCAAAAAAAAAAAAAAAAAAAAAAGTGAGCAAACACTCATTCTTTAATATTTTTTAAAGTTTTTTTTAAGAATCTTTTCATTTTATTATAAAAAAAATTGCCTTTTGAGTTGTTTATTGTAAAAAGTGCCATCAGATTAATATTGTATGTGTGAGAGTCCTATTTTACTTCATGGGATTGTCCGTCCTAAAAATGTGGCATGTTTTTTTTTATCTCTAGACTTTGGATATCACATGGAATATTATTTTCCTATTTCATCATGTTCATATTATGCATTATCTACTTATGATCTTGTCTCAGATTCTTTGCAGTATTCTTCATCTACAGGATTGGAACTACATTTGACTTGATTCCTGGCTCAACAGAATATGTAGGTGCCACGATGGCTCGATCATATAACCAGTGTGATTATTATTTCTCCTTGCAATATAAATTGGGACAGAATTTTTGAGAATGTCTCAAAAATTCACAATAAAAGTGTTATCTCCAAACAGTCAAGATTGGGGATCATTTTGAGATTTGCCAAAAGTTTTAACTGGGACAGAATTTTTGAGGAAGACCTCAAAAATTCCAATAAATACTATGAGGAACTTGATAGCAACTTCAAAAATCCTTCAGCGCTTGAAGCTCGAAGTCAACTTGCAAATCTTCAGTGTTGTCATGGCAAGCCAGCAGCTCCTCGTACAAATTCTCAATAAAACTTGAGTCGCAATAAACATAAAAGGGTCAAGAGTAAAATGTTGATTGCTCACATGTGTTAAAGTTGTTTGACTTTTGTACATATTCTCTTTTAAATAATCTTTTCTCAAGGTTTCTTCACTAAGTCGCTAGCTAAGGCGACATTGTGTCCACTAATTGTTTCTTTTCAAGTACAGAAATAGGTGAAAGCATTGGGGCAGTGAAACTTTCAAGACTATCATTGAGTCATCCACCTCGTTACAGTTGGACGATCCCCGGCCATCCACCTCATTACAGTGGACAATCATCGAGTCATCCACCTCGTTACAGTTGGACAATCATCGAGTCATCCACCTCGTTACATTTGGACAATCGTCGAGCCATCCACCTCGTTACAATTGGACAATCACCAAGCCATCCACCTCATTACAATGGACAATCATCGAGTCATCCACCTCGTTACAGTGGACAATCATCGAGTCATCCATCTCATTAAATTTGGACAATCATCGAGCCATCCACCTCGTTACAGTGGACAATCATCGAGCCATCCACCTCGTTACAGTTGGACAATCATCGAGCCATCCACCTCGTTACAGTGGACAATCATCGAGCCATCCACCTCGTTACAGTTGGACAATCATCGAGCCATCCACCTCGTTACAATTGGACAATCATTGAGTCATCCACCTCGTTACAGTTGGACAATCATCGAGTCATCCACCTCGTAACAGTGAAAAATCATTGGGTTATCCATCATTTGCATTTTAATGATATTTTTTTTAATTTTATTTGCCGAGATGACCATTGCATTTTTTTTATTTAACAAAAAGTCATGCATTTTTCATTTTGCCAAAGAGGTCATTGCATTTTTCATTTGCCGAGAGGGCCATTGCATTTTTTTTTGAGAAGGTCATTGCATTTTTATTTGCCAAGAGGGCCGTTGCATTTTTTAGTTAACAAAAAGATCATGCATTTTTCATTTACCAAAGGGTCATTGCATTTTTCATTCGTCAAGAAGGTCATTGCATTTAAGTCGCATCTATTCGGAGGTGAAGGATGTGCATCCTATCTTTTCAACGTTCAAGTCGATGGAAACTTGCGTTGGAAGATATTTGCATTTAAGTCGCATCTATTAGGTGGTGAAGGATGTGCACCCCATCTTTTCAACGTTCAAGTCGGTGGAAACTTGCGTTGAAATATATTTGTATTTTGTACAGATGGACATACATTCAAAATCCTACCGTTGGATAATCTTTTCATTCGTCCTACCGATGGACATACATTTAAAATCTGTCGATGAATCATTTTTTTTCATTTGTCCTACCGATGGACATACATTCAAAATCCTACCGATGGATCATCTTTTTCAATCGTCCTACCGATGGACATACATTCCAAATTCTACCGATGGATCACCCTTTTTCATTCGTCCTACCGATGGACATACGATCATATCCTTCCAATGGATTATTTTATATAAAGGTCATGTGTTCGGTCAAAATCAGGTTTATCAATTTCCGTTGTCCACGACTTTTTTTCATCAATCATATCCAACGAAAGGGACAGTTCTTGACACTCAATTTTGGCCAAACATTTTTAAAATTCGTGACTTTATTTATTTAATAGTTCAAAATAATTTATTTTTTTAAATAATTTTATATAAGTTTATCGATAACTATCCTTATTTATTAGAATTCAAAATTTCTTATTAGTTAATTTTAAAATTGTCGTTAGTTACGTTCATTAAGTTTTTTTTTCTTTAATATTATGCACAATCTACATAATTTATTCAAATACGGATAAAATTTGCACCGATAATTTTGGGTCACAATTCCAAGCCTACACATTTGGGCCCATTGCATTTTTTCTTCTATTTAGATTTATATTAGGTCAAAATAAGGTGTGGTGAATACATTTAGAATGGGGGTTCAATTTTCAATATTTTGTTTTACTTTATTTTTTTTTACTGTTCATTGCCTCTCCGGCAACTTTCCAGCCAGTCACCACCCAACCCCACTTGTCATACCTTTCCATTCTTTCTCTGTTTCCGGCTGGCTTCAAGCCAAAACAACACCACCACCAGATCCCCACCTGAACCTTGCCAAATCAACCAGAAAAATCAGCTTTGTTCTCCTCTTCTCCGACCATACCTCAAAGCTCCACCAAAAAATCATCGAAAACGACCCCAAACCAGTCCACAAACTACCACTTCAAACCCACCACCTGCTCCAGAAAACTACCAAACCAGACCCCCAAAACCCCATCTCCATTCACCTTATTTTCTAGCGAAATAAGCAACGCCACCAAACAACCAAAACATCCCAAATGTTCTCCAAACTAGCTGACAAAAAACGACCCTATTTTCTATGTTTTCCGACCAAATCCAGCAGCTCAAACAACCCCAAAATCAAAATCTCCGAGCTCACACTCCATTGCTGCTACTAGCAGCTTCTTCTCCGGCGAAACAACCTCCAAACCCCCATTGTTCGCTCCCTTTTCCGTCGAGTTACTCCATTAATGGAGAGCTTCTATTGAAATCAACAAATCTCCATTGCTGAACTTTGAGTTTTACAGAAGAAGAAGAAGAAGAAGAAGAAGAAGAAGAAGAAGAAGATTCTGGAAAACTTCATGAAGAATGTATTTCATTGAAAATGAAAAGTGTATTGAACTATTACATGTGATCCTATTTATATATAGATACAAGTTTTGTGTTAGCTAACAATTTGTATGTAAAAATATCTTTCCTATAACTAACTCTAACAAACAAATGAACAGTGTTAACTAACTTTGTGACTAACTGACTGTTAACTAACATAATAACTAAATTATATTCTCATCACCCCCTCTCAAGTTGGAAGTAATTGATTTTACAGACAACTTGTTCAAAAGTGTAGCATGCTTGACTCCAGTCAGAGCCTTTGTAAAAATATCTGCCAGTTGTGAATCTGTGCAAATGTGATGAAGTGTGATCAGGCCCTGTTGAAGTTTATCCCTAACAAAATGGCAATCGATCTCTATATGTTTGGTTCTTTCGTGGAAAACTGGGTTCCTGGCAATATGTATTGCAGCTTGGCTGTCACAGAAGACATGTATTGGCTAGGAGTAATATTCACACAATTCAGTTAGTAGCCTTTCAAGCCATACTATATCACTTACTACCTGTCTTATAGCCCTGTACTCTGCCTCTGCAGAGGATAACGAAACTGTGGCTTGTTTCTTAGACTTCCAGCTGATAGGACTGTCACCCATAAGTACTAAATAACCACTAACTGATTTCCTTGAATCAGGACAAGCAGCCCAGTCTGAGTCACAATATGCAGTGATGGTGAGGTCAGACTTGTTCGAGATGAAAATTCCTATTGTAGGATCTTGTCTCAGGTATCTAAGAACATGGTAAGCTGCCTTTAGATGTGGTTCTCTAGGTGTTTGCATAAATTGACTGAGGTGTTGCACACTGTAAGTTATATCCATCCTTGTATTTGTGAGAAAATTTAGCTTCCCTATCAGCTTTCTGTAAAGAGTAGGATCTGATAATAGCTTCCCATCAGTAGCCCTCAATTTTTCAGTATAATCAAGTGGTGATGTAGCAACCTTGCAGTTCAAAGAATCAAACTCCTTTAGTAAATCATTAGTGAACTTCCTTTGTGAAATAATGACACCATCAAGTCTGTACAATATTTCTAATCCCAAGAAGTAATGCAGTCTACCAAGATCTTTTATCTTGAATTGATCATTCAAAAAAGATTTCAAAGAGTCGATTTCCTCCTGATCAGTTCCAGTTAGAATTACATCATCTACATAAATGGCAACAAACACTAAAGAGCTTCCCTTTCTCTTATGAAACAATGAATAATCACTATTTGAATGTGTGTAACCTTTTGAACAAAGACTGCTAGCCATCTTGTCATACCACTGCCTACTAGCTTGTTTTAAACCATACAATGACTTTTTCAATTTGCACACCAGATTTTGACTGTCCACAGCAAGACCTTGGGGCAATTTCATATACACTTCCTCATTTAAATCACCATGAAGGAAGGGATTATTAACATCTAGTTGATACAAATTCCACCCTCTCTTGACTGCCAAGCTGATGAGTGTCCTAACAGTAGTCATCTTTACCACAGGAGAAAAAGTTTCATTGTAATCTATTCCAGCCTGCTGAGTGTACCCCTTTACCACTAGCCTGGCTTTGTACCTTTCCACACTACCATCTGCTTTGTGTTTGATTTTATACACCCATTTACAACCAATTGCATTCTTTCCTTGGGGCAGAGGAACCAGTTCCCAAGTATTATTTGCATATAATGCTTCAAATTCTTGTGTCATTGCCTCTTACCAAGAAGGGTGCAAAACTGCTTCCTCATAAGAAGAAGGTTCACATTCATGTGAAATGTTTTCAATCAACTGCTGACTATCAGAACATAGAGAAGTGAAGCAAACACTATCACGATTGGATAAAAATTAGGTGAGTGAGTGAGATGAACTGGAGGTATTTAAAGAGGAATGCAGTTTAGGTAGGTTGTAATTATACTGTTTCAAGTAGTTGGGGGTATGCAGGGACCTAATTCTTCTTCTAAGGATAGGTACATTATCAGAAGTTGATGTAGGTGTAGGTATGGTTTGTGAGGTGGTTAATATGTTGATGGGTTGTTGAACATCAGGAGTTATAGTGGAGACTGTATTTTCAGTAGATATGTTAATGTCCAGTAATTCATCATTAGAAAAATTGTTGGTTGAGTTAGGCATGCAAGTAGAGTTATTAGAGTTGTGAGACAACAATTTCAGAATAGAAGGAAAACTAGAATCATCAGGAGCCAATACAAAAGGAAATATAGACTCATGAAAAATAACATCTCTGGATACATGAACTCTTTTGGTAGCTAAATCTAAAACCTTGTATCCTTTTGTATTGAAAGGATATCCAACAAAGATGTGTGGTGTTGTCCTAGGTTCAAACTTATCTTTATGAGTTTTTAAAGTGGTAGGAAAGCATAGGCATCCAAAGCTTCTAAGGTGAGAGTATGTAGTCTGTGTATGATATAACAATTCATAAGGAGTTCTATTCTGTAAAATCCTAGAAGGCAATCTATTAATAATATATGTGGCTGTGAGGATACACTCTCCCCAGTATTTCATGGGCACTTTGGAATGAAATAAGAGTGCTCTTGCTGTCTCAAGAAGATACTTGTGTTTTCTTTCAACTACACCATTTTGTTGAGGTGTGTAAGGACAAGATCTTTGATGTATTATACCTTTCTCTTGGAAAAAATGAGTGGCTTCAGAAGAGGTGAACTCTAGACCATTATCAGATCTGATAATTTTCAGTTTGGTCTGAAATTGGTTTTCCACAAGTGATACAAAAGCTTTGATTGTTTGTAGGGCACTACTTTTACATCTTAACAATTGTGTCCAAGTTGATCTAGTGAAGTCATCTACCATGGTCAAGAAATAATGATAACCATCATGAGTAGGAATGTGATATGGTCCCCATAGATCAACATGGAGCAACTCAAAAACTTTGGTGGAATTGGTTGTACTTTCTGGAAATGGCATTCTAGTTTGTCTAGCCATAGGACATATAGCACAAGTAAAGGGTTGTCAGGGTGAGAAATGAATAGGTATGGTGTGGATTCCTCTCATCTTTACAAAAGGCACATGTCCTAGTCTAGCATGCCACAAAAATTCATCTCCAGAAGAGTTATTAGATTTAGCAACAAAAGAAGAACAATTAGTAATATGACATGAAAAATCAAGACTAGAACAAACATCTTTATTGATATAGAAGGATTGTTTTACAGTAGATGGTGCTAAAACATCATTACATTTGACTAAAGATGGAACTGAATGACAATGACTTGAAGAGGCATGAGATTTCCTGATGCCAATAGGAGATGGAAAACAATTGTGACATTTTGAACACAAGAAATACAATCCATTCTTGGCTCTACCAAGTTCCAGAGGGCTCTTCAGAGAAGGGCCCTGCAGTAAACAAGAATCACTGTTAAAACTTACTACACCTTTGAGTTGAAACACCAAACAATGAACTGAAATTAGATTGAACTTGAAACTAGGTACAAACAACACTTTCTGCAGAGTCAAAACTGGACTTAAACAAATATCACCAATTTCAGTCACTTTAACTTTGTAACCATTTGGTAAACTAATAAGAAAAGGTGAAGGCAATGGTCTTATGTTTATGAGTGTAGCTTTATTATAGGTCATGTGATGTGATGCTCCTGAGTCTATGATCCAAGAATCAGCAGTTAACCTTGCACATTTACAAGAAAGATCACATATCTCAGTAATAGAGGAATAGCAAGCAAGTATACCTGCAAGATTCACAGCTCCACTCAACATATTATCTGAATTATTTGTAGTTCCATGTCCAACCTGCAGTGATCCTAAGAGATTAAGCAACTGTTCATACTGATTTTTGGACAAATGCAATGGCATTTGCCTCTTCAACCTAGGATCCTCTTCACATTGACTCCCATTACTCTCAGAAGTACATGCATTTGCTGCAGAAACAACATTCTTTCCCTTTGAGAATTTAAAATTTGGTGGATATCCATGAAGCTTATAGCATCTTTCTTTTGTGTGGCCTGTCTTCCTGCAGAAATCACAAAACAAAACACTCCTGCTGGTACTGGAATTTCCTCTAAACATATTTGTGCTGTTCGAATTTCCAGTTGTTCCTGCATTTTCTCTAGATGAATTGTAGGTAGTTCTAACTCCTCCTTTTGTACCTGCAGTGGTGTAAGTTGAAGAACTAACATTCAAAGATGTTGAATCTAAAGCAGTGTTGTTGTGAGGCTTCACTTCCCTTTGTTTTTCCTCTTGAGATAATATGGCAAAAGCCTGTGCCATGCTAGGCAGTATGTTCATCATGAGAATATTTCCCCTAACAACAGTGTACATTTCATTCAGCCCCATCAGAAAGTGTATAAGTCTTCTATCCTGTTCAGCCTTGACCAATTTCACCTTTCCACCACAAGTGCACACACAGTTGCATTGAGAACCTACATCAACTGTGCTCATTTCTTCCCAAAGTTTTTTCATTCTCGTATAATAACCAGTGATATCCAATGTGCCTTGGACAAGATCATTTATCTCTTTTTGAATTTGATACAGCTTACAACCGTTTGTTTGATCATATCTTTCCTCCAGTTCACTCCATAATTCGTATGCATTACTAACATATTGTAGACTATCCTTAGATCTGGTGATAAGGAATTGAGAATCCAAGAGGTTACCATATCATCACACCTTTCCCATTGCTGAAAATTAGAATCAGTAGGATCAGGTCTCACAATTTTCCCATTGATAAATCCTGTTTTGCTCTTAACAGATAAGGCTCTAAGAACAGCTCTCCTCCAAGATCTATAACCAGTACCATAAAAACAGCAGGTAACAGAGATGAACTTGCATTCTCAGATGGATGTAAGTAGAAAGGGCCAGAAAAATCCATCCTAATAGTGGATGTAGAACCAGTCTGAACTGGATCAACTTGACCATCAACCATGATGAAATCGAATCGCGATGGAGTTCAAAGTACAATTTGAGCAACAATTACTGTAACTCAAAAAAAACTTGAAAGAAAAAATGAAAACACGAAGAGTGTCGATTTGATTATCAATAATTCTGAAAACTGCAACTATGAACTCGATATGAAAACTCACAGACTGATATGAGATTGATTCAGATGCGGAAAAAAGGAGCAAGATCTTGTGTCTTCCTGCTCTGATACCATATTGAAATCAACAAATCTCCATTGCTGAACTTTGAGTTTTACAGAAGAAGAAGAAGAAGAAGATTCTGGAAAACTTCATGAAGAATGTATTTCATTGAAAATGAAAAGTGTATTGAACTATTACATGTGATCCTATTTATATATAGATACAAGTTTTGTGTTAGCTAACAATTTGTATGTAAAAATATCTTTCCTATAACTAACTCTAACAAACAAATGAACAGTGTTAACTAACTTTGTGACTAACTGACTGTTAACTAACAGTAATAACTAAATTATATTCTCATCAGCTTCAAACTACAAGCTTCAAACGAGCTCAAAGAACCAACAGAGCAAACCAGCCAACACCCACCTCCTTGTCCGGCCAAACAAACAGAGACCCCACCGAAAATGACCCCAAAATCCTCTTCTATTTTCTAGCAAATGCAACCAGAAAACACACACCACCGCCTCAATTCCACAACTCCAAGCTTTGACCAACGAAGCTCACAAACTTCGACAAATCTACCTTCCAGATCTGGTCGAGAAAAGGTAACACTCAGGTCCCCTTTTAATTTTACGTTTTTCTCATCTATGGCTTATGAATGTTAGCTTTAATTTTGTTATTTTTGTTTAGCTTATGTCTACTGTTGGGTACATTATTTTATTTGTCAATAATATTGGAGTCATGATCAATTAATAGTGGTTTGTTTTCTTTCAATTACTATAAAATGACACATAGTGTTGCTTTAATAATTAACGAAGGAATATTGCTGTTTAATTTGTAGGGATTATATTGTCATTGATACTTGTCCTTCTTAAATTCTCATTTCATATTGTTATTATCCTTTTTAGGCTTTTGGGTTAAGAGTTTGATAATTAACAAAAGTTAAGTTAATTAGGTTGTCTGTATCTATTTTAACTTTGTTTGGTTATATTTAACATTGTTTAATTTCATTTATTTCTTGTCTTTGTTTTTACTAGTATTAAATAAGTTAGTCAATGTTTTAATTTTCTCATTATTTGTTAGGATGTGATCTGCTATTTATTATTGTTTTGGATAGTTATTTATTTTATTTCTTTTATTATATGTCCATGTTTATTTGAAACTTGTTACTACAAATTTTACATTCTCCTCTAGTTTTGAAGTTATTTGTGTTTATTTCAAAGTATTGTTACTTATGAATTGATATAGCATATATTTAAATGTTGTCCTAGTTTGCACTTTATACTTGTCAATTTTATATATACCATTGTCTTGTTGATTATTTTCAATTCTTTAGATTTTTGTTTTATCATTTTGGTTATTTTCTATGGCCAATGAAAAAACTCTCCGTCGGTTTTAGAGGCCTTCCCATTTTAAGAGACGGAAATTTAATTTAAGTTTATATATTTTATATGTTAAAATTGGCCGATGAAGAAATTACCGTCGATTTCTAAGGCCTTCTATGTTAATAAGACGGATTTTATTTTGTGTTATTTATTTCATTTAATTTTTTATTCATATTTATTTATCATTAACTCTTTTACTAAGTGTGTTTACAGGTACCTCGGAGTTGCTTCTCATCGAAGCTATTCCAAAGAAATTCAAATGTGTTTTATATTTATTATTGTGTATATTATTGACGTTAGGCAAACCTTAGGCCGATACTTACATAATTATTTTATTTTATTATTTGTGTATATTACATGTTAATTGTACTTTATATTGTTTTTATCTCCTCCTCAATTTGAAAAAATGAATTCAGTCGGAACCCACATTTGTGGATTTCGAAGGGTGTCTAACACCTTCCCTTTGGAATAACCTAAACTCTTACCTAGAACAAACGGTTTCGTAGATAACTTTAATGGTTTCCTAGTTTTTCTTAAAATTAGGTGGTGACTCCTTTTAAAATTCGTTTATTTCTTAAATTCTTTAAAATTGAATCAATTAATTATTTTTCGAGTCACCGCGACGTTTCGCCCTATTTGAATAGAGTAGGGATGTAAACAACAGCAAACGGAGACAGCAACGAACTTGGGATGGTGAGCTTTCACGACCACAAACGAAGACTCTGATGAGCTTACGTGAATTGAGACAGAAGCAAAAGACTCGAGCAAAGCCTGAACTCTCACTCTCTCTGCCTCTGAGAACTATTTCCAAATACTTCTATGTAAATTTTTACAGCCACTAGTTTACTATATTTTCTTCCAAATTCAAACTAATTCCTCAAACATTTTTTTCCAATCTCTGTCCAACCTTCAGCAGTGAATAATAAACGACTATATATAAAGGGGAAATTTAGGGTTTGGAAAATGGGGGGAAACAGATGAAATCCAATAAGAAAAAGGGCCAAATCGAAATTCAAACTCCCAATTCTTTCACCATTTTAGGGCAAACACCTTTTCGCTGAAATTTCAAACCATTCCGGAAGAGAAAAGGGTGAATCAATGCTCCGAATCAATTCTATCATCCTTGGGTGCAACGTGGATCGATCTCACAGCTCCAAGAACGATTTAGCGCAGCTACAACAACTGCTTTTGCCAAAAATCTCTACTGGGATAGTATTATCAAGAGGCACGAAGAGGACGACGTGAGCGTGAACTACACGCGTAGACGTCGTGTTGCTTTCCGTCTATTTTGTGAATGTTACTGCTGCTTGTGAATTGCACACGCTGCTGGATTATTGTCGTTTCGTGTAAATTGACGCTGATCTGTCTTCACGCTGCCTGGGTTTAACGTTTAGAATGTTGGTCTGTTGTAGACATAGGGGAGTTCTGGGTTACTTTTGGAATTGACAAAAGGACGTGTCGGATCGGGGTTGGTTACTGGGTATAGCTGATGTATTGTATTGTAGTTATGGGTTGGGTTAAAGGATATGGGCGCTGGAAATTAGAGAAAAGGGCCCAAAGCTAAAGTCTTTTGGTGGGTTTAAAGTAAGATATAGTTAAAGCCAAATATAATTTAATTTGCAAATTCAGGTAAAATCTAAATAAGATGAATTAATATCAATTTAAGAGTTTCTCAATCTTAACAAAAATAAAATAATTAATTCAACTATAAACCAGTTGATTGTTAAAATTAACCATAATTTAAACTAAATTAATTTAATAGAATATTTAAAATAAAATCTTTTTGAGATGAGTTTCAAATATTTATAAAATATAGCATTTATATGTATAAAACTATATGAAAATATATTTACTAATTATAAATTATAAAAATCGACAAAGATTACTTAAAATGAATTTTAAAAGTATTTGAATATTATAAAACTAATTGTTCTAAATCGTTTGGGAATTAAGATGCTCGTGAATTAATTCATATCGGGGTGGATCAAAATTGGGTGTCAACAACAATGACAAAATAAAAGAATAACACCCCAAAAATTGGGTGTCAAAAATTGTTTTTGTTGGCCTTCTATAACACCCCAAAAATTTTAAGTTAAGACTCAAACCATTCTTAGTTTGCGAATAAGATTTTATCAAGTAATTTTAAATTTTTTTAGGTGTTAAGGTCACTAGAAGTAACACCTAGGGTATCAAAAAAACTAATGGGAAATTCGTTCAAGTAACCCTTTAGTTTAAGTTTTGGGTAAAAAACGACCATACAGATAAAGAGTTGGGTGACCCATGAGGTATCAAATCGAATATGTTTGAATCATTTTTCTAACGCCGCCGAGCTTGCTAAAATCCGAGTTCGGATGAAGGATTTATGCCTATTTGAGTGCAGTCTCTCTAGATAAGGCATTTTCATCAGTTTTAAGGAGGGGTATTTTGATCTTTTCCTTACCTCACTAGCCTATCATTTTTTTCCCACCAAAATAGGGGTCGAATATGATGAAAATTAGTTTTATTCATTCCAAAAAACGTTAGGGGTTTTGAGAGCAAGTTCAATAGGAGAAAGGAGAAGGGTTCCAAGCGCTCTTTTGAGAACTTGAAGAATTTTACCAATAATTTAGTTCTTTTGAGGTATGTAAGTTTTCATAGTGTTGAATTTGCCCTCGCGCCAATTATGTACATTTTTACTATGAATTCGTTTTTGAAGTAGATCTATTGAGTTCTTGAGAAGTTCTTGAGGTTTTAACTTCATTCTTTATCAAAGGAGTCTTGTTGAGTTCTTAAGGTAAGGGTCTTGCAAATGAGTAGGGTTCTTGATGGATTTTGTGTGTATTCTCATTAAAATGGTGTTTGGATTATGAATCTAAGAGAATTTGAAAGAAATCATTCGATTCTAGGTGATATAAGGCTTGAAATTGAGCAAGAAAGCTCGTCGGATTTTCTGGGACTAGGCTGGGGCAAGTTGGCGCTCTGCGCCTGTAGTTAGCCCTAAACCAGCCCCAACACTTTTGGGGTTGGCGCGGTACGCCACTGTTACGCCAGGGTTGTCAGGCCCTTCCCTCCTCTATTCTTCGTTTTGTATGTGTTCCTTTAAATTGTATCTTCGTTCTTTTCATGATGTAAACTCTTAAAGTCTTCATTAATCATTAAATATCCTATATATCCTAATCATATCTCTTAAATTACATTCAAATCAAAGGGAGATTAAGAGAAAAGTGCAAGAGGTTCCTTTGAGTCAAATTGAGAGTTTTTTTTAATCAACTATAGTTTTAAGCTAAGTCTTGATGAAGTAAGTATGAGAATGAGAAGAGTTACGTTTATGATTTTCTATATTGTCGTTGAGATTCTTGAGGCGAGTAATTCATACCCATAATTCCGCATGAACTCTGTGAATTGAGTGTCTTGAGATGAGAAGTATCGTTGAGTTCCGAGTTTTGAGTTCTTGACTCCTTGAGTTTTTGAGTTCTGAGTATTGAATTTCCATATTGCTATAAGATCATTGAGTTGAGTCGTTCATATCTGTAATTCTGCATGAACCCTACAAATTGAGTTATAAATCTTGAAAAGCTTCTTAAAGCAAGCTTTTGAGTTTTAAAACAGAGTTTTCGCGGAAGAAAAAAATAAGTTTTGAGAAAGTGTTTTCGAATATGAATTGAGTTGAGTATAAGGGAACTAAGTATTCCCAAAATGTATCATATTTACATTGAGAAAAGAGAAACATTAATTTCTAAAAAGAGTTTATGATCTAAAAATTATTTTAGAGCATGTACCTTTTTTAAGAGGATAGTTTGAGCAATTAACTCAAACTAGAGGAAAAATATATTTTTAAACATTGAGCATGAGTATATATTATAGTAGTAATATTGAGCACCGATATGGAGATGAGTGATACGCTCAAATTTACTTCTCAAATAAGAAGTAAAGCGGTCGTATCAAGTAAAGAACTCAACTAATGAGGTTGAGATCGATCCCACAAGGAAAATAGTTCAGACTTAACTTTATTCTATTATTACTATTATTTAGCCAACTATTTTCCGAGAAAACAAGAGACAAAAATGGGGGTTTATTTCTAAATTAATGAAAATGATTAACTAAATAAAAATGAACAACTAACAGATTCAGCTTTCGGAGTTTAATCAAACTATAAAAACAACTAGGGCTTTAGTGTTCCCCACATGTTCCTAACTTGGTAAATCTAACTATAACAATTCTATCCTGATATCTTGCATGTAAAGTGATAAGTTATGTATCTCTAAATCCTTGGTCCGGCATCTAGAGAATTTCACTCCGCACCTTGGTCCGGCTACGTGTGTTGCTATACTAACTCTTATCTTTACCTCATATTAAACATCGTATTCGGTATTTGACTAAGTTATTAACTCGTACCAACCAATACTAGCCTATTAGATAGTCTACACTAAATCTATGTTGATAATTCTTTTCCTATTATCTACCTCCTTGGTCCGGCAAGTAGCATTAAGGCGAGTTCTAACGTTGGCCATCCGTTAAAAAGACTTCTACTCGAAAGAATTATCAATACATGCAAGAAACCACTCTAGAATTGTTATTTAAGTTAGATTTTTTTACCTTGTTATTCACCCATGGTTCCCACAACCCTAGCTATGAGGTTTAGTTACCCATGTTCATAATTACACAATTCATATTGTTAATGGAAGAATTCATGCACTTACTTTTATGAAAACGAATAGTTTCCCAGAATTTAACTTGATTAATGAACAAAATCCCCAACAATCAATTCCCAAAAAAGTATCTTAATTCCCAAAATCGAGAGTTCAATACTATAATAAAAAAACTAAAAAATAAAAATTATCCAGAAAGTCTAACCCCAAAAACGAGGTTTTTCCAACTATTTATAATAAAAACAAAATCTAATCAAATAAGGATTAACTAAAAATCTGTCCAAACGCGTCTGGGTCGACGGACCACGTGATGGACCGTCATGGCCACGACGGACCGTCATAGACTCCGTCGTCCCATACTTCACCATTATTCTGTTGCTTTCTTCATTCCCCTCGACGGACAGGTATGACGGACCGTTTCAAGCACAACGGTCCGTCGAGGGTCTTCGTTCCAAAATACTTGAACTTCTTGGAATTTGGGTACTGGGACTACTTCTCTGATCATCACGACGAACAAGCAGGACGGACCGTCGTGGCTATGACGGTCCTTCATGGACTTCCGTAATCCCACACTTAGTCAGGCTTTCCCATTTTCTTTCAGCAACTTCTCCCTTCACTACGATGCCACCTACGGACCGTCACAGCCTCGACGGACCGTCATAGGTTCCGTAGGTGGTCTCTTTTGCATTTCTTTCTCAAAAACTCCCGCGTTCATCCTTGGACAGATTTTCTGCAAACAAAGAGAAACTTACATAAAAATCAACACAAAAAGGCTTTCGACACACACTAAACTTAAGGAAAAATCATTAGAAATACCGTGAAACCACAGTACATCAATGAGTTTAGACGACTCGCATTCCTCATAAACTATGTAACAAACATGAGTAAAGGATCATACTTTTTAGACGATTCCTTATTGCGTTTAAGCATAGCTTAGTGGATCCACTCAATTGAGAAGTTCTATACCCCAACAAGATATAGGACAATTCTGGCAGCATGGGTGAGACGATGTATCATCACATAGCTTATAGTGATGGTTGCTAGTTAGAGAATCTCTTAGATATGAGTAAAGATTGTATTATTGTATTTTTATACATTGTGGGTTTTGTCCACTGTTTACAAAGCTTTATACATTGCATCTTATATCGTTGATTTCATATTGAGTTGAGTTGAGTATTATTGAGTTGAGTTGAGTTGAGTATGCTTGAGTTGAGTTGAGACGAGGTGAATATGTCGTCTTTTTTTATCAATTCAAGCTTATATTTATGTTTCAGAGTTTTCCTTACATGGTTGTACATTCAATGTACTAACGTCATTCGACCTATATCTTTTATGATATAGATACATGTGTTTAGGGTCATCAACAATCACTCTGTTGATACCATTTGCAGTTACAGTTAGCTTTGGTGAGCCTCCTTACTTTCAGAGGTTCCATATATACTTTTAATTTGTTAGGATGTCATGGGTCTTGTCCCTGTATCCTTCTGTAATAGTAGAGGCTTCATAGATTGTTGCAGCTGAGGAGTCTTACCGTATTTTCTTTCTTTGAATTGTTGACAAACTATAAATATTTACGTCGAGTACTTTCCCGACTTTATGAAGTTGAGTATTTGATTTTTAAGAAATTTAATTCAGTTTTAAGCTTTTATTGCTTGAGTTAGTTTTCCGCTTGTAGTCAGTCAGGATGAGGGTTTGCTTGTGGACCATCAATGGTTCTCCAATGTCGACCATGTCCAGGGTGTAGGCTCGAATTGTGACAAACTTGGTATCATAGCACATAGTTCAAGTGTACTATGGTGTCTATGAAGTCGTGTCGGTAGGATCTTATTTATGGTTGTGAGGGCCCCGCTTCTATAAATAAGAGACTATAGACGTTTAAGAAAAGTTTTTTTTTCATACTCTTAATCGTGCAATAGAACTGTGTCATAAGGAACTTACTCTAACTCATGTGTTACTCATATTCAGTCAACTACCCCTCATACTCACGGTTTGTTAAAAAGCAAAGTCATATTTTCATCGATGAGTAACACTCAACAAAAATCTTGAGAAAGTCATGAGACTGTAGAGGAGCTTGAGAGAATCCTTTGAGTGAGTTTAACTATTGAGATCCGAAAGAATGCACTCATATCTATGTGAATCGTGCGTTTGAGCTAAAAGTGATATACTCTCATCTCTAAACCTTGTTTTAGTTGAGATCCTCATAAGGAGGTGTTGTGGAACTTGGGTAGTGTTTTCACCCGAAGAGATAATATGAGTTATGAGGTTATAAGCAATAATAGTAAAAGTGCCCAGAGTTAGATGAAAGCATGCAGATGTTCAATAATCTAAGGAAGAGAGATAGTGATGAGTCAAATTATATGCTTGTAGTCATGCACCCACTAAATTATAAATGTTAAGTTCCTTTTTGAGTAGACTAAGGAATAATAATGTTGTAGAGAGTTCGTGATAGAAGGTAGAGGGATAGTTACTAGTCAGGATGAGTTAGAGTATATTTAACCAGAATAGAGTTGATGTCGATGTGTCATTGTATTAAAGAAAACTAAATATATGTGTTGAATAAGAGAACATAGCATACATGAGGTGATAGACCCAAGTTTGACTTGTGATTTTTGAAGGTAAAATTTCTCTAACAAATAGACATTTCACTATGTTTTTAACACCTATAGTTTACTCTCTTTTTTTTAAAAAAATAAAATAAATTAATAAATTAATATGTATAAAGATATATATATATATATATATATATATATATATATTTGCATTTTTTGTCGTGTTTTAGAAAAAATGAAAAAAGGGTCATATTTGCCCTACATAGATATAAGTTTATTATAATTAAAAGTTTACTTTCTATTTAATATTGGCAAAATTACGGATATAAGCAAACTTATACAACTTAATTAATCATCAGAGCTATAGTTTGCAATAATTATCATCTGCGACTAACATTATACATTAATTACGTAGGTTGACTTCGAGTTTATATAATTAGTCACATTTGTATACGTATAATTCGCTAGAATATACATACGCATAATATACAATTATCTAACCGATATACATATACAATTCACCTCTCTCTCGCTCTCTCCCCTCTCTCGCTCTCCTCTCTCCTCCCTCTCCCAATCTCGCTCGCCTCTCTCCTCCCTCTCCCAATTTCGTTTGCCATATATACAAATGCATATGTATAATATACATTAATCTAACTGATATACATATACAATTCACCTCTCTCCCACTCTCTATCCTCTCTTGCTCGTCTCTTTCCTCCCTCTCCCGATCTCACTCGCCTCTCTCTTCCCTCTCCCAATCTTGCTTGCCATGTATACAAATACATATGTATAATGTACAATTATCTAACCGATATACAAATATAATTCACCTCTCTCCCACTCTTTTCCCTCTCTCGCTCACCTCTCTCCTTTCTCTCCCAATCTCGCTCGCTTCTCTACTCCATATAACATGTATCTACGAATTGTAATTATCAAATTATAACTATGGAGAGTAATTAGACTATTTTTGAGTGGCTATATGTAAAAGTTCCTCTTTAATATTTTATCCGACCCACTCAATTTAAAAACTCGTTAATCCTAACTCCACTACATGAACGCGTATTTATACTCTGGATCGATGTTTCGAGACCTTGTTAGATTTGCTCCTCTGCTAGTTAGTACTTTCACTCAACAAATTTTCGATTTTAAGCCAATCCCCTAGGGATCTTCAACACTCAGAAGAAATTGAAACAGATGGGCAAAATGCTGCCTTACTTGCCAAAGTAATGTACAACGCAATAGGCATTCCAATGGTCATTTGTTGCTCTATCTACTCCTTCCTGTATTTCACATATACACCCAGATAGGTATTGTGTACTCCATAGAGCTATGTAAGGAGTTAGGGTTAACAGGTTTTTAAATTTGGGCTGGTCGAGTTTTATTAAGTGGGTTGGCTAAAATATTAAATAGGAAATAATTTTTTAATTATAATAAAAAAAATCCAAATATGAATCATGTAAGCAGCACGTAGATAATAAAAATAGTGACATAATACTTAGTTGTTCAAGGGTAAATATGAATCTAACGTTGGATGGTAAAGATAAATATATCAAAAAAGCATGATTAAGAATAAATATAACCCCTTTCTAAGAGTATAAAGATAAATATGACCCTTTTTCAAAGAAAAAATAGTGACATTTTTAGGCTTTGTTTGTTTTTTTTTACATCAAAATTTCTATCTACTTTTTGGACCACATTACTCTTAAAACGTTATACTTGCCACTAAACCTAACATGACAGTCTATGACAATTAAAACAAAAAACAAGTTGTCCTTCAACTATTGAAAATTGGTCAACACATTTATGTGGTGGTGGGTCTCACCCAATACGAACAAGTGATTCTTACCTAATATGTTGTAAAATAGCTCATGATGTGTATTTGCATTATTTATATAACTTGATATAAACACAACTTAATTACTCTATATTTTTATATTTCCATTTTTGTTCTTTCACGGGAAGATATAGGGGAAGGAAGAAAGGTGAAGATATATTAACTTTTAAGAGATTTAATTGTTCGTTTCGTTTATCTTTACTTGTTATTTAGACTTAAGACACTTCTTAAGAAATAATATATAAATGGATAATCCTTATTAAGAAGTATGAGACAAATAAAAATAGATGAGAGATATTATTTTTCAACCGTTAATAGCTTAAATCCGTGCAAATTATGCAAATTCAATAGGTACTAAATGCCATAAAGACAATTGACCCAATTGTCAATTAATGCACATTTAATATGTGATGAATGCCAGAGGTAGTTACCACAATTGCCATGTTTAAACAAGAAAATCGTTCACAACGTTTTAATTAAAATATAGGAATATTACTTTACTTGCTAAGAAAAGGGAGTAAGTGTATACACGGGTCTTTGTCAATATGTGTGTCCTGCTGAAAATTTAATTTTCAATTTATTAGGGGTGAATTAATTGAACCAAATCTCTTAGTTGTTATATCAAAGAACTTTTTTGTTAGGCTTTTTTCTTTGATATCGTGTTTCACCAAGAGGAGATCGCCTTTTCAATTTGATATCATGCTATTAGAGTCGTCAAAATGGACTTAGCTTATCGGGTCGGTCCGATCCAATCCGTTATTAGAGTGGGGTTGTGAAAGAATTTTTCAAATTCATTTAAAACTAGAGCTTATAAGTCCAATTCATATAAGCCCTTGACCCTTGAGGCTTGATCCGGATCGGAGTTGGTCCATGGGTCAAAATTTTTATTTAAGGGTACCTTACAATAATTGGAGGTTGATTAAAATAGTCCAATAGGAAGATATCATGAAACTGATTATTTTTTTCAATATTATTTTCAAGTGTATCAGGTTAAAAAAATTCTTAAAAATATGTTTTTTATTATTTGTTTGAGAATGATTTAAATTTGAACCAATCACATTAGACAACATAATAAATAAAAAATTTAATAATCTTACTTTGAGGGAGTATTAAAAATAAGGACAAATATGAGTAAAAGATTAATATCGAGGGTATTTTTTAGCCAAACGATTAACAACAACGTTTGTTTAGGACCAAAAGGTGGATGAAAGATAATTTGTACCAATTCACATACTTGAGGGGCATTTCAGGCTCTTCTTTATTTATAAAATAATCGATCATTTATATTGAACTAATTCTAGTCATAGTTTGTTATATAAATTTTAGAGATAAGTGTCAAAAACACACCTAAACTATACATTTTTTTTGAGTTTCATACCTAAACTATTGAAAGTTTGAGTTTCATACCAAAACTATTATTTTTAGTTTGAGAAACACCCCTCTTTCTTTTATACCACTCTCATCATGATATGTGTAATACACTCTCTCTTTTATTTTAAAGAATTTCCACATCACACTCCACATGGACAAAACATTAGTATTATTAAACTTAAAAATTAAAAACTATTATAAAAAATAATATTTTCTTTATAAAAAAATGTTAAATATTTTTTTACCCTACGTCATCACATCCTCTCACTCTCCCCCTCCGCTTCTAATTTATTTTTCTGCGTTTAGATATGCATATCGAAAATACTTTTTACTTGCCGCAATAAGACATTTTTTATTTTTTTTTAGTTATTCATGTTCTATTCGGTACACTAATAGAATTTTTTTTCTAAAAATATATGTACGTGCATATCTAACGCAAAATGAGAAAAAATAAAATAAAATTAGAAGCAGATAATTAAATAGGATGTGGTAGATTTTTTTTAAAATAAAATAATATCAATTTTCTATCGCGGGGGTGCGAGGGGGGGGGGTTTATGAAGTATGAAATTAATTTTTAAAAATATTTTATAAACGATTTTTTTAAAAAAAGGATAAAAAGGATGGGGTTGTGGTGGTGGTGGGGTGGGGGTGGGGGGGTTACGTGGAGGAGATGGTGGAGTGGGGTAAAAAAATAACTTAATTTTTTATATGAATAGTAATACTTTAATCTTTAATTTTTAATTAATATCAATATTTTATTATTTAATTTTTATCTAAATAAAATATTTTATCTATGTGGAATGCCATGTGTCAAGATTTTTTTAAATAAATGAGAGAGTGCATTACACACACCACTGAAGTGTGTTTCTCAAACTAAAAACTGATAGTATAGGTATGAAACTCACACTCTCAATAGTTTAGGTATGAAATTCAAAAAAAGTGAATAGTTTAGGTGTGTTTTTGATACTTATCTCTAAATTTTATATAGTTATATAGTTATTTTATATATAATTTTATCCGAGCTTGCTCCAAAGTTACTTTCAATTGCATATAGTAATAGTAGTTTTTTAATACAAATAATGCTATTTTTTTTTGTCCTCTTTTTAAGATTCAAATTATTAGCGTTCATTGTTATGACTTTTCTATAAACATGTTTGTTATAAAATGATAATATAAATTTATGAATAGTTTTAATAATTATAAGAGTTTATGTGTATCAATCATTTTTTAAAAAACTCAATGATTTCTTCAAAATCTATGACGAAAGCCGAAACACATGGTAAAATTTCACTCAGATTTCACGAAAAAATGACGATTTGCCAAAAATATTTGGATTTTTTTTATCAAACGCTAGCTAATATTTCTCTGCCCAATATCTTAATTGGTTTGCACATTTAGGAATAAGAAAGTTATTTTTTTTTCGTTCACTTTAACTTGTCACATTTGGATTTGACACCTATATTAAGAAATAATAATTGACATAATTATTTTACTACGCAATCTTTATTATTTAGTATGTTTAGTATTAATTTTTTTTCATTTTATTCTCAATGATAATTATTATATTCATGCTAATTACATCAATAATTTTAAAAAATAAATAAAAAATAACTAACTAATAATAAAAGTAAAATATAAAAAATAATTATTTTAACAGATAAAAACTAAAATTTTATTTTTAGAAATAATCGACAAATAAAATGAAGAGTGAGTAACAAACAATGTTGCATACAATTATTTAACTTCTTTTTTATTTCAACCATGAGAGTGTATAATACCACTTTAAATTTCCCCAGTAGCTTATTTACCATAGTATGAGTTGTTGAGGTAGAAGAAACTTTTCCTGATGCAACATGAATTTTTATAGGGAAAATTACATAGTTAAGCAAACTTATATTACTTAATTATCTACCATAGCTAATTGTTGTTTATATTACCATTCGCAGCCATTCAATTTTGATAATTACGCTTTTTAATTCTTTTTAATTTGTATAACCGTGTACTCTTTTCCTTCAATACAGATGAGCCACATTCTCTCTCTTCAATCACTTTTTCTTATTTTCTCCTTTATTCTCTCAATTAAAATTGATTTCAAATTTTGAATTTTTTATTGATTCCTTCTCAATCGTGATTTCTGATTTATAGGTAAAAACAATTACCGTTAAATTCTCTTTGAATTTTTATGATTCTCTTTACATTTTTATTTGTGATTTCATTATTTTGCCGATTTGTATTTGTATATTACTGTTTTTTTTCCTTCATATTTTCAGTTAGATTATGGATGAAGATACATCCTCTAGGAGAGTCACGAGAGGTATATAATTTAGTCAAACAAAAATGGACGATTTTCCAACATTTTTTTCATCTTTTATACATATACAACCAACAGTTTTTGTATAAAAATGTTTCTACCTATTCGACTGTTTATACATATTCAACTGCTTGTATGTATTCAACTGATTTTGTATATGAAATTTTTGTATTTGGAGTGTTATACCTATTCATCTGATTTTGTATATGAAGTGTTTGTATTTGGAGTGCTATATGTATTCAACTTATTTTGTATATGAAGTGTCTGTATTTGAAGTGTTATATGTATTCAACTGATTTTGTATACGAAGTGTTTGTATTTGAAGTGTTATACGTATTCAACTGATTTTGTATATGACATATTTATACGTGCTCAACTGATTTTGTTTATGAAGTGTTTGTATTTGAAGTGTTATATGTATTCAACTGATTTTGTATATGAAGTGTTTGTATTTAAAGTGTTATACATACTCAATTGATTTATACAATTGTGGACGTATACAATTTGATATAAACTACGTAGATTATACAATTGACTTCTACTTTTATATATTTACGTACTCAAATTATAGATATCAAGTCGTCTCTCTCGATCAATTCAAATACAACTGAAAACAAATTCTTCAATCACATCTCCATTTATCAATAGAGTAATTATACAATCACTAATAATTAGTTAATTCTTAATCTATTAAAATACAATTGCAAACAATTGTTCGCATGAAACTTCAATTATTAATGAAGAATTTATACAATTACATATACAAATCAGTTCACTTGCTTTGTTTTTTCAAATTCTTCATCTAGATGAATGCGAATCAAAACACGAATCAATGCAAATCAAATATATATTTTTGCACGAAAATTCGACATACATACAAATGAGTTGAATCCATAGTATAACCTACTTGCTTGTATGATGATGAAATTGTTGAATTTTTATTTTTGCATGTATAATGATTGAAATTGTTTAAATTTTGTTTGAGTTGTAGATTGATAAAGATAGCATGAACTCATGATGTTGTTCGTATGAATGAGTTATATTTGGTAAAGAGATATAATCACGTCAATTAAGTGATTGTTTTTCTTTTCACAACCAAAATTATCGTCCTTCCCTTTTAAAAAAATATTCAAATTTTGTATAATACAAATATAATACCAAATATACAAATGTTGTCATTTAAAATATAGCTATAACTTGTAATTAGCAAACTATAGTTATGGAGCATAATTAAATTATTTTGAGTGGCTATATGCGAAAGTTTCCCATTTTTATATGTTACAATATGCACATTTTAATGATATTTTTTTGGGATAATTATATAGAATGATAAACTAATAATATAAAATAAATATAGCAGTTATCCTCTGATTTATTTGTGTCTCATAGCAAACTGTTTGTCAGTCCTCTCTCCCTCATATTCTCGCTCGTCACTCTCCCTCTCTCTTTCGCTTCCTGTCGCTCGCCTCTCGCTTTATACAATAGAATTGTATAAATTGTGTTTTTAATTGTATAAAGCGAAAACAAATTGTATAAACGCATGCAAATACATATATCTTCATCCTATACACTTATAATTATATAATATAAATATTTTCCTACACAAGTCTCTTTTGCCTTTTTTATTTTATACAAATTCAAATCATATAAAATGAGAAATCAGTTATAATTAGTCGAAGAAAGAATTAAAGTATATTTTATCTTCATAACATGCATTTCTCATACTGTCACAATTTTATGGGCCAAGAATATACCATCACTTGATGCTATTTTCAAGCTGTCAATCTCAATACATCATTTCTCTTGACAAACAGTTAGGTTGCAAATTGCAATTAAAAGCTAATGGATCCCACATTTTCTTTAAATTACAATTGCCCACATAATTTTATCCAAAGCTAAAAATAGTACTCTGCCTTAAAGCACAATACCACTAAAAGCAACAAATATATAAAATATCAAAATTTTATTCCATAAAAGACAAGAAGGCAGGTCTATCTCCAGCCTGCATGAGTTATTTAACTCATACTATATTTATTAGTAGTAGATATGGTAGAAGTTTGCTATTTTTATATTTATTAGACGTGTAGTTTATCTTTTTAGCTATTTATATCCATATTTATATATTATTAAGCAATAGTTTTATATTTGTGATGTTATGTGCAGATACTATTTTGAGGCCCCACTTTCCACAATTAAAGTATATCAATTATATATCATGGTAAATTATATGTGCGTACGTAACGTACTCCAATAAAAGGCTATACAATTAGTGTTGATGGATGTGACACAATTATTATCAATTGTTATCTTTGAAATAGTGTTGAGATAATCTTTTTAATGTATTGCAAAATGAGAAAACAAAACAATTTGGCAAATCTGAAAGACATTTTACCAAACATGCAAGGGAGTTCGGAATCTAAATAAGCTATGAAAAAATAAAAGTGATCAAAATAAGTCACTATTTTAGAAAGTAACTAAAATAGGTTTAGTGGAAAAAAAATCACTTTATTCAATAATTCAAATATTTTTCGTTAGTCTCATAATATTTATATTTTAATATATAATGAAACTATTTCTTACACTTTATAAAGTGAGTTTATTTCTTACACTTTATAAAGTGGAAGTTTTACTTACACTTTGTAAAGTGGAATTTTTTCTTACACTTTATAAAGTGGTAGAAAAACTTACACTTTATAAAAAGGAATATTTTTCATGTTTTGCTCTCTTTATGAAGTTTTTCCAAAAAAACATAACACATGCAATTAACTTACTTAAATAAAAAATTGAGTGTTGGACATACTGATAATCATTTGCATAAAAAATAGGCTAGACATGAAAATTTGGGAATGTCCCAACATGTTTCGTCATTTCAAACTGTGAGGACTGACCAAAATAATTATCTAGTCCATAACTTGAAGCAATATTCCTATCTTGCTAAAGTAAACCGCTACAAAATATAATAATAATAATAATAACAAGAATAACAATAAAGCATATAAATTAATAAATAATTGACAAAATGAACAAATAATGATTGAAATATATTAGTGAGCATTACCAATCACTTTCATTGATAGTTTCGTTCAAATTAAAATCATATCGATCGGTAAAAATATTTTGATAATGAGTCATGTTAGAAAAATCAGTAGATTGAGTTATCGGAAATCCATCAACGCTATTATGATTTTCTAATCGGGGATGGACATCGACCGATAAAGGAGAACGTTGTTGGCTAGTCTTAGGCTCCTTTCTAACATAGATTTCAAGTATTGTTAACTTGATTTGATCTATGTGATCATTTGGAAATCTCAAAAAGTCGGTCAACGATTCGTCATTATGGATAATCCACTCTCCAAAATTCACTTGTCCTTGTGATAAAAATTAAGTAGGTATTTTCCGACTATAATCATTATAATACTATTTTTATTCTTTTATAAATTGATGAAAGAAATATATGATATGGGATATTAAATTAAATATTTAGCATTGTGTTTGGGAGGATAATTATAATAAACGGTATTTCCATTATGTATAATTTCGTCATTCCAATAAATTGAAACTCTAACGTTTGGTTTAGAAGACGTTATTTGTGATTGTATGACAAACACTGCAAAAGCATCATAAGGAGAGCAAAACTTTGAAATATTCCTCTTTGTAAAATGTAAGTTTTTCTTCCACTTATAAAGTTTAAGAAAAAATTCCACTTTACAAAGTGTAAGAAAAACTTACATTTTATAAAGTGTAAGAAATAGTTTCGTTATATATTAAAATATACCCGTTATGGACTAACGGAAAACGTTTGAAATATTGAATAAAATAAATTTTTTTCTTCCGCTAAGCCTATTTTAGTTACTTCTTAAAATAGTAGCTTATTTAAGTCACTTTAATTTTATTTTTTGTGGCTTATTTAGGTTCTGAACATTTTAACACTAACTTTGCAAATTTTGGCTACTTTTAATAGTCATTAGCAAATAATAATTTTGGAAAAATGGTGAAATGATGAAAACATAAGTCAAATACCTTAACTAATGAAATCACTATGGAGTCGTTTGGTTTGAATATAAGATAGAATAGAATATCTTATGGGCTGCTTATGGTGTAGAAGACTGGCGGAGCAAAACTTTGTCAAGATGTCCAAGAATTAATAATGGTGTATCTGTCAAAATAAAACAAAGAAAACTGTTGTGCTATTTGAGGTTTGAACCTAGAACTTCTCCATTTGGTTGAACATACATTAGCAGTGCACCAAAAGTATAACTTTAAGTATAACTTTTGTTAAGAATGTCCAACTTTAAATATATATTCATCAAATTCTAAATTTTTTTGAGGAAGGGTGTTCAGTTGGACACTCTAGGATGGCTATAGCTCCGCCCAATGTAGAAGAGTTTGAATATAGGAGTATATGATTTCTATTTTCAAAATGTTTAGGTTGATTTAGTTAAAGAAAACTTAAAATTTGAAGTTTTGTGTCATTGAAGGTGAAAGACGATCAGAAAGGACGTACTTGAAAATTTTAGAGGAATAGCTACGTGCTTGGCACGCTCCTGAGTTGGTGCCGTAAATTTCTTAGACAGAAGGATGAATTTTACTACTTTTTAAATAATACGAGATATTTTTAATTCATCGGATGTATCTCAAGATTTGGTCATACTAAATAAATGTTTTTAGCCAAAAACTCCTTTGGTATTAGTCACACCTAATATTGACAAATTGATCCATATTTCGGTAATCCTTTCAATCTGCCCATATTTTATTGAGTTGTGTGATCACTTTTTTACATAGGGTAAATAAGAATTTACATCCATATTCAACCCATAGATATATGGATAAAAAATGTTTTCATGATCAATTTATTTTCTTTAAATTTAAGAAAAATGACCTATATCTGGTTATCATTCTCAAAACTAGTTCAAAATTTGACTTCAAGTTTTCGATTCAAGACCCAACTTTTGACTTCGATTTGAGATCCAACTCATGGATTTCAGGCTGGATCAAGATCAAATCCCGAGTCGATTATTGAAATTCGATCCTGAGCCAAGTGTCAGGGTGGGTTTCAAAATGGAAATGTCAGAGTCAGGTTGCGATCCCAAATTTGTTGTCAATGTCATGTGTCGCGGTCGAATTTGGTTTGGAAGTTAGATCTCGAATTGTGTGTCAATGTCGAATCTTGCTTTAGAAGTTATATCTCAGATTAGGAGTCGAGTATGGATCGGTCCCACTTTGAAAGTCGGCCCCTGAGTTGGATCAAAAATGAGTGTCAGGGTTAGGTCCCAAATTCGAAGTTGGGTCTCATGTCAGATATCAAAGGTCGGATCCTAATTAGAGTTTAGAAAGTTGGGCCTCAATTCGGATGTCGAGTCCCTTTTTAGATCTCGAATCAGGATCAAAGTCATGTCTCGAGTGTAGTGTCGATATCAAGTCTTAGATTAGTCATTGGGGTCATATATCGATGTCGAGGTTAAGACTGGTTCCACTTTGAATGTCGGCCGAATCAGGAGTCAAATTTCAGATAAAAATTTGAGGTCGGATCCTACATCAGTTTTCGTGTTTGGGTCCCGAATTGATCACTGAGATCAAATTTCTGTGTCAAATTTTGATTTGAAAGCCAATTCACGAATTGGATCCCAATTCAAGTGTTTCGATTTGAGTGTCGCCTCAAGTAGGATGTCGGGGTTAGCTCCCAAATCGAAAGTCAGATCTCGGAGCAAGATCCTATGTCAGATATAGTGTAAAGTACTATTTACTCATAAAAATATAGACAAATATAAATTATAATCTATTTGTTACTAAATTCATTTTTATTTGTATGAAATATGAACGGAGTATTATTACACATTTTATATTAAATCATTTTCAACTCATTTAAATTTGACCAATACCGCTCATTTGTTAAACCAAAGGCTGATCCGCAATAAGTTTGATTATTATCTATATTAATTTATTTTATTGAAAATTCACAAGTTTAAAATTAAGGATCACATACTTTTGTACAATTTTGCTGGAGTATGGTCCATGAGAGTTTTCAAATTTGAGTTTGTGGTTGACTCTAATTATTGTTCACAAATTAATTCTTGTTTGAGAACTGGTGGAAAAGTCAAAATAAAACAAAGCATTCATTATCAGTCGAATTAAATTTACAAAAAAGGATAAAAGAGAAAACAAAAGACTTTGGTGGGCCAATAAGATTATTTCCTTCTTTTGTTTTCATTTTCAATTATTTCGTTTGTCAAATTAAGTTGGCTCTCTCTTTAAAATATCTATTTGATTATAAAATTTAATATATCTGTTTGGCTATAAAGTTTAATCAACTATTAAGAAAAAGAACACTTTCATTTAGAAAGTTTTTTAATTTATTATTGTAAACATAATTTTACAACTCAAATTTTCAATTTTAACTAATATTTATAGTCAAACAGGAAAAGTTTCCATATTTCCTTTCCATAATAATTTTCCTACCTGTCAACATATAATCCTACCCAAGAAATGACATGAGTTGATGATAGTTTATTATTTCCACAATTTTGGGCAAATTAAATGTATCTGATATCATTGTCAAATAATTAACCTATTAAATATTCCCTCCGTTCCTAAGTGTTTCCTTTTAATGATTTTAAAAAAATCCAAAATAAGGGTATCTTACTATGTTAAGAAGTTAAGAAATTAGAGTTAATAGCTCAAAAGATCAGTCAAGTTTGAAAATTTATCTAATAAAATCATTAAATTTTATTTTGTATCAGTAAAATCATTCAACTTAGATATTTATATCAATAAAATCATCAACAAATTTATCATTAAAAAAAAATTGAAATGACAAAATAATTTTCCTTTTATAGCATGCAAATATGAATTTCATAAATAAATAAAATTTAAAACCATTAAAACTTTTTAACGGATATAATTTATTTTAACTAGGCGTTACATATAAGCGAATAATGTTGCTGTCAAGTTTGATAATGCCAAGTTTGATTAAATTATTACAAATAAAAATATATATGCTTTTTAATGATATAATTTCCTTTTTTATGTTTGAACAATTTAAAGTTTGAACGTGCTACTCCAGTAAAATAACGACATTGATCAATTGTTTTATCTAATTTACAAGTATATTTTATTGATATCAAAAAAATAATTTTAAAATATATGTGATACTTTATTTTTCTCATACACCTGTCATGATATATTGCAAAATTTAAATGCATAATAATATTATAATAGCTATTTCACTAATTAAATTTGTCCATAAAAACTTTTAAATAATTTTTTTGTTTTATTTATTTGCGGGGTTCATATTTATATATTATTTTGCCATGTCAAATTTATTTTTAATGATAAATTTAGTCTAGTAATTTTATTGATATAAAAGTCTAAGTTGAGTGATTTTATTAATATAAATGCCAAACTTGAATGATTTTATTGATATAAAACAAAGTTTAATGATTTTACTAGATAAATTCTCAAAGTTGAGTGACCTTTTGAGATATTAACTCTAAGAAATTAACAAGTTTATCCAGTAAGTAATATTTTTATACACCCATCATTTTAATAATGTTTATGTTTTAAGAGATATTTATTAGATAAAATTTATTTAATAAATTAATGTTTTATTTAGTTATTTCTTAATAAAAGTAATTTAGTAAGATGATATTTATTTTGAAATAAAAATAATATTTTTCTTCAACCACATTATACACCTAGTAATTCATTTTTCAGAGTTCGGAGCCTAAAGGGTATAAAATATTAACAAAAATTTCAAAATGGTATATAAAATTTTATATTAACTAAAACGGCAAAATTGCTGGAACAACAGTGATTTTCTCCGCCGGAAAAAGCAAAATAGTAGCGATTTTGCAAAATGTGATTATTTTTAAATAAAAAAAAAATTCAACAAAATCGCTGCCTAGGCAGCGATTTTCTTGGAAAAAAACATTATTATTTTTTTAAAAATAAAATCGCTGCCTAGACAGCGATTTCATAAAAAAAAATAGACAGCGATTTTCATTACATAATTTTTTTTATTTAAAAAGGAAATCGCTGCATGTGCAGCAATTTTCATTAAAAATTTTTTTTTTAAAAAAAGGAAATCGCTGTCCTTGGCAGCGATTTCCATAAAAAAAAAAATCTTAAATTTTTTTAATAAAACGCTCCAAAATTTAAGAAAAATAAAAGAATATTTTTTTTATGAAAATCGCTGCTTTGGCAGCGATTTCATTTTTTTTTAAAAAAAAAATTATGAAAATCGCTGCCTAGGCAGCGATTTTATTTTTTTAAAAATAAAATAAAATATAATTCAAGAAAATTGCTGCCTAGGCAGCGATTTTGTTGAATTTTTTTTTTAAAAAAATTAAATAAATCACATTTTGCAAAATCGCTGCAGTAGCAGCGATTTTGCTTTTTCTGGCGGAGGAAATCGCTGTTGTTACAGCGATTTTGCCGTTTTAGTTAATATAAAATTTTATATACCGTTTTAAAATTTTTGTTATATTTTATATTCTTTACGCTCCGGACTCTCATTTTCCATATCTGAAAGGAGAAAAAGGAGAAAATACACTTGTATTACCTAGAATTTTCCACTTTTTACTTGGTCACTAACATAATATTCTTTTTATTACCAAAAAACCTGTTTCAATTGTATGTTGTAATTATATTTAGCACAACAATCGTTTGAGTAAGAAATGAATATTATTGAAATATGCAATCTTAAATATGTGATATGTGTTATATAATACACTTAATAATTACAGAAATCTCACATTATAGTTTACTAATTATTATTATCTTCTATAAGTTTTACAAATTTTCAAAATTTCTCATTCTTCTCTTAAGTAAAAAATAACATTAATGTATCCGATCCTCCATTAATGTATACGATCCTTTTTTTTATGTATCAGCACATGTATTCGACCCTCTTTTTAATGTACTAACGTTTTGATTTTTTGGCCATTAATGTATCCGGACCCTTCATTAATGTATCCGATCCTCCTTTTAATGTATCAACACATGTATCCGACCCTCTTTTTAATGTATCAGCGTTTTGATTTTTTTGGCCATTAATGTATCAAGACCCTCTATTAATGTATCCGTTTGAGGAATTTCTGTAATTATAAACTTTTAAGCGATACATTGTCATTTTGTCTTAAAAGTATGTAATTTCTGTAATTAACTCTTTTATATATATTTTTAAAAAAATTATAATTTTAAGCCCGTCATGATATTTATTTGATTATAAAAACATTTTCATCAATATAAAAAACAGAGAAAAAAAAAGGAAAAATTACATCAATTGATATATTTTAATAAATAATTACTGATTTTAGCAATACTTTTCATTTATTACCATTTATAGCAATACTAAGTTAAATCTGCAATATGTATTAAAAGTGAATTATGTATGCAATGTATATGAATTATATATGAATTATAATTATTTTTAAAAATATATTATGTTTGTTTGGTAAAAATTTGACACATTGTATTATAAGTGTATAAAAATGTGTGATAAATAAATTATCTATCATTAAAATTTGTATTATATGTGAATAAAAAATTGTTCTTTGTAATATGAATTAAACTTGTATTATAAATAAATTAAAAGTGATCAATTAAAAAAAAAAATATTACTGCTATAAATGATAAATATTTTTTTATTATAGTATATTTATGTAAGTTTCCCAAAAAATATCAACAACAATTAATTTTATCATAGGGTAATCATCAAGTCATTATGTTCGCACCGATTTATTATGCATCTCCACATTTAATATTGATATGACCTTATACAATAATTATAGTAACTCTATAATACTTTTTATTTTTATTTCTTTAAAAGTTACAAGACACTTTTATTGATTATGAATCTCCTATCAAAATATTAACGTATAATCTTAGTACTTAATATTTGTTTTTGAATAATCTCAAATTTAAATTAGAGACGTGCTAGTTTATTTTAAGCGATTAAGAAAACAAAATCACATAAAATGAACGTGAATGCTATCTATTTTTGAAGGGTTAGAGTTTTAATAATTCATTAGTTTTTATTTATCTATTGTGAACTTTGTATGTCTATTAAAAAATAATAATTGATATAAATATTGTATCATAATACTCGTAATAAATATTAGATCTTAAAAATAAATAATTTGTATTAAAATTAAAATATGATTTTTTAATATGCTAAAAATAACAAATTAGGAGTAAAATTTATTTTTAAAATAGTAAACAAGTACTCTCTCCATTCCTATTCAGTTATCATCATTTTAGATTTCATTGCTCGATAAGTTTATCATTATTCATTATACCCTTATCAAGTATTTTCTTAAAATTCTAGTTTTCAATCAAAGAAAATGAATTGATTTATTTTACTTATTAATTTGACCAATGAATATGGATTATTACTTAGTTTTTCTACTATGATAAAAAACATATTTTCAAGACTAATAACTCTTAAGGGTAAAACAAAAAGAATAATATTACTTATGCATAGGTTTTTAACTACTTTGTTAATAAATTTTTAAATAATTTACAATTTTCAATGTTTATATATATTATTTTATATTTGGACTTGTAAATTTTTATAAATAGTCCATCGGAATGACTCAGAGACTGAGTGGTTATCCACACGAATGACGCGAGATCGGTTGATATAATTTGATTTGATTCTTATAAATTTAATAAACCAATAAAATTACTTAAGTTTTTTTTAATGAAAAATCAAATCAAATCTTTATAAGGGTAACTTTTTTCTTTCTTTTTTGTAATGTGATAATCAGAGCCTATTCACGACGATAAAATCTACATATTCAAATTGGTAACCCCAAATTCAATGCACCATAACTTTCTCCCAAAATTAGCACAACCTTTCGTGCGTTCAACTTAAGTGTTTTACGTTTTTTTTAAGTTTGTAATATTAAGTAAATATTTTAATTTATATCGATTAATTACAAAATTAAAAAAATTCAAATTTTTGATTTTATACCTAATTAAATTTGAAATGGAAGAGGAATCCAAATCGAAATATGACACTTGAATAGGTGGGAAGGAAGTTAGTAGTGCTTTTTATATGACTTATTCATGATTATTAAAAACTGATGTGGTGTCATCACTGAGTTGGAAGTCCCTTTTAATCAATTTTTTTTCTCTCTCTTTTGGCTGGCTCTTTTATTTTTTTTCTCTCTATATATTGCACCTTCCTTCATTTTTTTCTATGCATGTTTTATTTTTACGATATTTGATTTGCAATTTAGCTAATTGATTCGAAGGATTATATCAAATGGCTAAGATTTCTCGTCTTCTTGGATCCACCGTCAAAGCAGCTATCACCGCCCAGGTTTTGTTTCTTTTTTCTAATCACTTTTTTTTTTTGAATCTCACTTTTTTCCTGCTCCCTTTTGTGTTTTTTTTTGGTTTCTACGGGTTCTTTTTGTTTTGTGTTGAAGGTGGCGCTACCTTTTTTTTTTTTTCGCTTTTTCGTCTTCTAGGGGTTGTTTGGTTGGTGTCAGTTGTTCAGATATTAAATTATGCATAGTTGTTCAACTTATATATATATATATGTAAAAAATTAATAATTAAAATTATATATAACTAATTTATATATTATTAATACTTGCATAATTCTATTGAAAGTCCCTTTATTGTATACTATAGTTAGGTTGAATCTCTTTTTGAAAGAGGAGCAAAGAGGGGTTGGGTTATGATTTGAGACTTTTTGGATTTTATTCTCTTTTAACTTATTGAGTTCTAAATTAATAATTTATATTTATATATATTCAATTGAGTTTCAAGATAAATTTAGTGTTTGAATTAAAGTATTTGAGTTCGACTACGTATAGTTTTCTCTCTCTCTGGTCCTTGTTGCAGTCTAGTTGGTAGGTCAAGGTATAATTGAAGTGTGGCCCTTCTCAGACTTTTCTATAAAAAAGTTACTATCTTTTTGGAATTTTATTGTTTTTGATTTATTTTTAGCTATTTAAGTGATTATAAAATTATTAACTTAAATCACTTAAAATAAGTCAATCTTAGAAGATTGATTAGGGAATAAATACATATAATTTTGCAGTTTTTATGTTTTTTTTAGGAGCTGTCTTCAAGTCAAAATGTTCTTTTTTTTTGTTTTCTACTTGGGCTTTGGGTCTTTTATCTTGTTCATATTTAGGAAATCTTAAGCTGTGGGGCTACAACACTACTTTGTTATTGTTCATGTTCTTTAATTTAGTTATGTTTTCGTCACTATTTTCTTCTTGAGCCAAGGGTCTGCGTATGCTCTAACCTCTCCATATTATTTTACTAGATATATTGTTGTTTGTTGGACTTGTTCTAGATATTTTCCAGCCTTGTCTTGATCACCTTTCTACAGAGGAATCACGGGCGGAGCCAGCCCTCTCCTAGGGGTTCATCCAAACCCCCTTCGACTGAAAATATCACTATCTATTTATGGTTAAAATTATCTGTTAGATGTCGAAACCCCTTCAGTTAGTTCGTGTGTCTAATTTTTTAAATTTTAAACCCCCTTATTAACAATCCTAGCTCCACCACTGAGAGGAATAGTGAAACTAATTGATTTTGACATACACAACTATCTTGATCAATCTATACAGCATTAAAAGGGATTTCCTCACAAACCCAAAGATTATTAACTCTTTCATGGTGTTTGATTTATCGTCTTTTGAACAATCTGTATTTTGGTAATAGAACATTCAACAACTGAGCAAGCAGTATTTAATTCATATCATTTTTATAAGAATTTACGGTCTGCACTCTGGAGATACTCTTATTTCATAATGTAATATTGGGTGATTGGGGAAGTGAAGTTTCTTGAGGCACTTTTCTAGTGGTTTTAAGTTCATTTTGTGCTATCATAGTTACTTGTTTTTCGTTAAGGTAAAATGTTATCGACGTATAGGGAAATTCCTGGTGGTAAACTGGACCTAAATATATTTAGGACTATGCACCAGCCCTTTGAGGGTGGGTGTTTGGATTGTCTTATTTTAAGTAATATTTTACTTTTAAGCTCTCTTTTATTTTTTGAGGTCTTTGGGAAGGACAAAAAGTGTTTTTAAACACTTACTATTAGGCCAAAAAGTATAAAAATAAGCTAAAAATAAAAAGTTGGGTATGCCCGACTTATGATTTTTAACTTTTAGCTTATAAGCTACTTAAAGAAAGCCAATCCAAACAACTTGTTCTTAGATGTAAGATTTTGAAGACAAAAGCAAATTTATTTCCATGAAGCAACATTGTTTTTGTTTAGTGATCTGCCTTCAAGTCGTTTATGTTCTAATTAATCTGGTTTTATAGGCTGGTTTCCATGCAAAACGTATTCCAGCAGTTAGCAGTGTACAGGAGCATATAGATAAATCAGCACCGGCAAGATATAGTAGTACACAGGCATGTTTGGAAAAGGACATTTCTGGAACTGATAATAAAGGGTAAAATTCTGTTTCACTTTCCTACCGCTGGATCTCTTTTTTTGCGTTCCTTGTTTATGGACAGTCATTGCTAAATGACATGGTCTTTCTTCATGAGTACTACTCAATATTTAGTCATATGTGGAATATATTTCACTCATTTGACATAAAAGCTGCACCTGCAAGCATAAAAAGAATTTTACTAAACAATGTATCTCCACTTTTGCAGGTTCAAGGGTCATGATATGTTGGCACCCTTCACTGCTGGGTGGCAAAGTACTGATGTGGATCCTTTGATTATCGAGAAGTCTGAGGTTAGATTTATGTCTAGTTTTGCTGTCTAACTTGAGAGAACTTTATATATCTTTCGTGATTAACTTTTACATTTTGACATAGGGATCCCATGTCTATGACATGCAAGGGAGGAAGTATATTGATACTCTAGCTGGTTTGTGGTGCACAGCACTAGGTACTTTCAATCCCTTTTATTCAGTCTTTGGCGTACTAATTCTAGCTCCAAGTATATTAACATGCATATGTCTATCATGTATGTTTTTTCAGTGTGGTTAACATCACAAGTCACACATTGACACACTTAAGTGTTCTGCCATGTCAGATGTTTTTCTTTCACAATTTAACTGCATAATTCTTTTCGGTAATGACAATAAGAATTTGCGTCATGATTATAACATCCAAACAATTTTACTTTAAAATGAAAATTCACTCCATTGATGAAAATGTTGTGTATCTTCATTTTATTAATAATCAATGTCTGTTATGTTATCCTGATGTGTTGCATTTGAAAATATATTGCAAGATTTCCATCGACGAGAACTTGTAGAATTGTTTTGATCTACTGCTGAATCTCTCCATGTTGAACTGTGATAGTCTAGTGCATGGTCAATAAACTGGAGACAGGCCTTAGAGTGGCCTTTTTTTAAACATGTGATTGCTCGAATATACAGAACAGAACAATTTAAAACCTAGACAATGGCTAATTCCTGACAGTTATGGAACTTTGCAATGAGTTTTTATTTATGATGTATTTGGAGCACATGTAAAATGCTTTACCAACTTAAATATTCTTGTAGGGGGTAACGAGCCTCGCCTGGTTGATGCTGCCACTAAGCAATTAAACACATTGCCGTTTTACCATTCATTTTGGAACCGTACAACAAAACCTTCTTTGGTATGACAAAAACTTTGCAGTGTCTTTACATGAAAAAAGAAAAACTAAGTGATGCTTAAATTTGGGTTTTTAAGTTTTTCTTGGATTTCATGTTGATTGCATTTTGAAATATACAGGATCTTGCAAAGGAGCTTCTGGATATGTTTACTGCAAAGAAAATGGCAAAAGCTTTTTTCACCAATAGTGGATCAGAAGCCAATGATACCCAGGTTTTGCTTATTGCCTTCAAAGACTTGATTATATAATCTAGATCTCAGTGCTTTTGTTAAAACACTTGATAATTCATCAGAAGAACATCGTTTTTGGGATAGTGAAAGAGTGGGACATTTTATTTTTGTTTGAAAATTGTATGTTTTAGGTCTGTTAGCATATGAAATTAATACAGTAGATGCTTGAATTTTTTTTTATTTTTTTGGGTATAGAAGTTTGATAAAAATAGCAGGAGATTATGTGAAGAAGTTTATGAGTATAATTTGTAACTTTTTCCCTTATACTTCAAATGTAGGTGAAGCTGGTTTGGTATTATAACAATGCTCTTGGAAGGCCAAACAAAAAGAAATTTATAGCTCGAGCAAAAGCGTAATTTGTGAATCTCTATCTATTTTTTTTTCTTTTGGTTGCCTTTTTCCTTAGGCTTACTAATGTTTTTTTCCATTCATTGTAACAGATATCATGGTTCAACTCTTATTTCTGCCAGTCTCACTGGGTAATATAATAGACACCATTCAAAATCAAAATCACTGAGATTTATTATTATGCTACAAGTATCAGTTTGCTAATACTTTCTTTTGTAGTCTTCCTGCATTACATCAAAATTTTGATCTTCCTGCTCCATTTGTTCTTCACACCGACTGTCCTCATTATTGGCGTTATCATCTGCCAGGTTGTTACTTATTCTCAATGACTCTTACTCTTCTCCTCTTCTTATGGTGTACTAAACCATTTTCTGTTGAAATGTATATGATGTCAGGCGAGACAGAGGAGGAGTTCTCTACCAGGTTGGCTAAAAATTTAGAAGATCTTATCCTCAAAGAGGGGCCTGAAACAGTAACTTCCGTCAACTTATACTCCTGCTACTCGGTTTGTATATTGAGGGTGATTTGTTGCTGATTAATTTGCTTTTTCACCTCAGATAGCTGCTTTTATTGCTGAACCAGTCATGGGTGCAGGAGGTGTCATACCTCCTCCAGCTACCTATTTTGATAAGGTAGTTTTCTTTGCGTTTTTGTCTGTCTTTTCATTCCAGAAGGAGGAAGCTATATCGCTTTTGCATTACTACTTAGAATGCTGCATGCAATGCTCAATCTAGGATGTAAGAGTTCGTTCTCTAGTTTTGGTGCCAAATAATGAAGGCAATCAGCTAGTATTTATTTAAGAAACTCTGAAGGTTGTGCTTACTGTCATTGTCAAAGAAGGGGTGTAACTGGTAACCTCTTTCTGTCTGTAAAACCCAAGCATATTTGGTTTTTCCATGAGGTAGAATGAGGATCATCGGCCATAGAGAAATTTGTGGGTAGAATGAGGATCATCAGCCACAAGATAGCAAGTCCTTTTCTTTTATTTCTGGCAGTTTTTGCAGTTATCTACTTTAGGTCCTTTAGATTATTCTCATATACACAACTAAACAACGATTTCTCCTTTTCATTTATAGATCCAAGCTGTAGTGAAGAAATATGACATTCTTTTCATTGCGGATGAGGTCATCTGTGCCTTTGGGAGGCTTGGAACAATGTTTGGCTCTGACATGTATAACATCAAACCTGATCTTGTCACCTTAGCAAAGGTATGTTAAACAACATCCTATCTCAGCTAAATACCAACTCACGTCTGGATGTATAAATTTCCCTTCCTGAATTTTTTCAGGCTCTTTCTTCTGCATATATGCCAATTGGAGCTGTCCTTGTAAGCCCCGAAGTTTCTGATGTAATTCATTCTCAAAGCAATAAACTTGGTGAGCATTTTATTTGTTTCATAGCACATTATAAATCATTTACTTTGTAAGTCAAAACGCTGAATTTTTTTCTGCAACTAGGTTCCTTTTCCCATGGATTCACTTATTCTGGACATCCTGTTGCATGCGCGGTGGCATTGGAAGCTATTAAAATCTACAAGTATGTAGGCTTGAATTGCCTTTCGACTTCCTTTTATGATCATGTGCTTTTCATTCTTTACCCTCATTGCAACTTTCATATGGTTATTTTAGTATTATGATTGCTGATAACTCTGCGTTTTAGTTTATGGGCTTGATACCTATTGTACTTAGCTAGTGCTGAAGATTGGAAATTGTTCAAATTATTTCAGGGAGCGAAATATGGTTGAGAGAGTAAATAGAATATCCCCAAAGTTTCAAGAAGGTCTGAAGGCATTTTCTGACAGTCCCATTATCGGAGAGGTACAACTCTTATCACTTATATAAAAGTGATCAAAACTTTATAAAAGGTTTTGCTATTCATTTTCTTCACTCTTATTTTCCTGTAGATTAGGGGACTTGGTTTGATCCTTGCCACAGAGTTTGCGAACAACAAATCTCCTAATGATCCTTTCCCTCCCGAATGGGGTGCGTAATTTTCTTCATTTGCTCTTCAATTGAAGGTCAGATTAAACTCTTATTTCATTCAATCGTCTCATTGCCGCCTCAGGTGTTGGTGCATATTTTGGAGCGCAATGTCAGAAGAATGGCATGTTGGTACGTGTTGCTGGTGATGCCATCATGATGTCTCCTCCATTTGTAGTTACTCCAGAAGAACTTGACGAGGTAATGTTTATGGCTTGCATTTATATACATATATATATGTGTTTGTTTTTCCCAGAAATTGCTTTGAGGCCTCAGAGGCTTTTGAATTCATGTTTTGTAAGTTCGATAACCAATTTTTGTGAAAATATTTTCCTTTTGTTCAGTTGATTAGCATCTATGGGAAAGCATTGAGGGAAACTGAAAAGAGAGTAGAAGAACTCAAGTCTCAGAAGTAATATTAGTTGACAGCACAAGCTTGACGATGGCGAAAAATAAAAATAAAATCAAATGTGTTCGAATATTCTGTAAATGTCCAGAATGAAGTAAAGAAGTAATATAATTTTTAGTCCAAGTTGCGCTATTCCTCTCTTTCATTTTACATGCAGTATAGTTGCACCAGTTTGACTTATTGATGAAGATATCTATCCCCTTAACCAGTTGTCACCAAACCCAAGATTAATGCATTTCACAAAAAAATCGAATTATCAATCTATATTCTTGTGTAATTAATTGGGTCTTTATATGTTTGAGTTGGTATGGTAGTGCACATTTCTCCTAAAGTCTTTTCTGTCAAATAATATTTTCTTTGAAGTTACATGTTTAATCATGTTCTACCATTTCATAAAGTCGCTTCTATCTGTCCATGCTAATTTCAGAAGCATGAAATCGCGCTACAAACTTCTTCGCTAGTTGTAAGTGTGGGGTCCATACCCATTGTAGATAAACATAAGAAAAGTTAAAATACAGAAACGGTTAATTAATGTTTGTTGCTTATTGTTAAAGTCAACAAATGCTGCAACAAATCAAAGCTCACTATTCTTTTTCAACTAAAATCTTACCAAGAAATCTGCATAGGTGCAAAGGTTGAAACCTTATGTTTTTTGTGATGTCACTGGTGACATCATTAGGAGTAGATTTCTCCTATAAATATAGAGCCCTTGCTCATTTCAAAAATACACCAAGTTAGAGAGAAAAATCATTTTGAGAGCGAAGTGAGGTATTTCATAGACTATACAAGAAAATAGTATGTGAAGAAAAATAGAGTGTGAGCGATATTTTAGTAAGACGGAAATCAAAAGAGTGTTGTTCCTTTTGAGTGTGTAGTAGTCACTTTGAATATTGTATTCGTGACTACACAGTGTAAAATTTCTTACTGTAGTAATATCAGTTGCTCCTCTTGGCCCGTGATTTTTCCCCTTATTTAGAAGGGTTTCCACGTAAAAATTTTGGTGTCGTTATTTTCTCATTTTATTTCCATTACTTTTACCATATATATTGTTGTGTTTATCCGCGTTTTCCCAACAAACTGGTATCAGAGCCAAGGTTTTATCTGAGTATGCTCTGTGGTTGCAGCACAGTCTAAACTTTCACATCAGAAAAGATTTACTTTGATTTGCGATAACTATATTTTTTGGGGAAAACAATGGAAGCCAACACAAGTAGAATGGTTACTTTGAATGGTGTTAATTATGCCATTTGGAAGGGAAAAATGGAAGATCTGCTTTATGTTAAGAATTTTTACAAACCAGTATTTACCACTGTAAAGCCTGATAATAAAACAGATGAAGAGTGAAATCTGTTGCACAGACATATTTGTGAATTCATTAGGCAATGGGTCGACGATAATGTATTGAATCATATTTTTGGGGAGACACATGCTCGAACCCTATGGGAGCATCTTGAAAGTTTGTATGCTCGGAAGACTGGCAATAATAAAATGTTCTTAATAAAGCAGATGTTGAGTTTAAAGTATCATGATGGTTCTCCGATGACAGACCATCTGAATAATTTTCAGGGAATCATGAACCAATTATCAGCTATGGGCATCAAATTTGATGAAGAAATTCAAGGCTTGCTTCTACTTGGTTCCCTACCAGACTCTTGGGAAACATTTAGAACTTCATTTTCAAATTCTGCTCCGGATGGTGTGATCTCTATGGATTCCGCCAAGAGTAGTGTCTTGAACGAAGAGATGAGAAGAAAAACTCAAGGTTCCTCTTCGTCGGATGTCCTGATAACTGGCCCCAGGGGGAGAAACAAAACTCGTGGTTCTCAGAATAGAGAACAAAATAGGAGCAAATCCAAAGGCAGACTTAAGGATATTGAGTGCTTCATTGTGGCATGAAAGGGCACACAAAGAAGTTCTGCAGGAAGTTGAAGAGGGAAAACAAAAACAAAGAGGAAACTAAAGAAGATGGCAACGAAAATTGCCTAGCCACCGTCACCACCGAAGATCTTGTTATCGTTCTTGATGCAAACATGATAAATATTGCTTGTGATGAGTCAAGCTGGGTTGTGGACACTGGTGCCGCATCTCATGTGATATCAAGGAAGGATTTTTTCTCTTCCTATACTCTTGGTGATTTTGGAACCTTGAGTATGGATAATGAGACTGTTTCTAGGGTGGTTGGTATTGGTACAATTTGTTTGGAAACTAGTGTTGGAACTAAACTAGTTTTGAACAATGTGAAACATGCTCCTGAAGGATATGTTAGTACCAACGGTGATGGAAAATGGAAGCTCATCAAGGGTTCCTTGGTTGTGGCTCGTGGTAACAAACGTCGTGGTCTATACTGGACTACGGCCTCTGCTTGTGTTGATATGGTGAATACGGTTGAGAGCGATAGCTCTTCAACATTATGGCACAAGAGGCTTAGCCACATCAGCGAGAAAGGACTTAATGTTCTAGCCAAGAATAAATTATTGTCAAATTTCCAAAGTGCTAAATTAGAAAAGTGTGAGCACTGCTTGGCTGGTAAACAAAATAGAGTTTTCTTTAAGTCCTACCCCCCTTAGAGAAAGACAGAGTTGCTTGAGTTGGTGCACTCTGATTTATGTGGTCCAATGAAGACGAAGACATTAGGTGGTGCACTCTACTTTATCACTTTCATTGATGATTGCTCGAGAAAACTTTGGGTCTATGTCTTGAAGACTAAAGACCAAGTGTTATGTGTCTTCAAGCAGTTTCAGGCTTCAGTTGAAAGAGAAACTGGAAAGAAACTGAAATGCATTCGTACTGATAATGGTGGTGAATATTGTGGACCATTTGACGAATACCGCAAGCATCAAGATATTAGACACCAGAAGACTCCTCCCAAGACTCCTAAGCTTAATGGTTTGGCTGAGAGAATGTACAGGACCTTGATGGAAAGAGTTAGATGTTTGCTTTCTGAAGCAAAGTTGCCGAACTCATTTTGGGGTGAGGCTTTATTGACCGCTGCACATGTTATTAATCTATCTCCTGCTGTTGCTTTGCAAAGTGATGTACCAAATAGTGTTTGGTATGGAAAGGATGTTTCCTATGACCATCTGAGAGTATTTGATTGCAAAGATTTTGTACATGTGCCGAAAGATGAGAGGTCAAAGTTAGATGCCAAAACAAGGCAATGCATCTTCATTGAATATGGCCTAGATGAATTTTGTTACAGGCTATATGATCCAATTGAAAAGAAACTTGTGAGAAGCCGTGATATTGTTTTCATGGAGAATCAAACAATTGAAGATATTGACAAAGCGAAAACGGTAGAATCTTCAAGTTTTGATGGTATAGTTCATCATGATGACGTTCCTCACACAAATGTGCATGATGTTGTTGGGCTTGATAATCATGGTGACGCCCAGAATCATGTATCGAATCAACATGTTGATGTTGATAATAACAATGATATTGTTATTGATGATCCTGTTGCTCATGAAGTTGTGGACGAATCAAATATTCCGCTTCGAAGGTCCACAAGACATCGGTTTTCTTCCTTCCGTTATTCATCCAATGAGTATGTGTTACTCACTGACGGGGGAGAACCTGAATGTTATAAGGAGACCATGGAAGATGAGCACAAAGATCAATGGATTGAAGTCATGCAAGAAGAGATGAAGTCTTTGCATGAGAACCACACTTATGAGTTGGTAAAATTGCCCAAGGGCATGAGAGCTTTGAAGAACAAGTGGGTGTTCAAAGTTAAAGTTGAAGAACACAACTTGAAGCCCAGGTACAAATCTAGATTGGTTGTTAAGGGATTCGGTCAAAGGAAGGGTATTGACTTTGACGAAATATTTTCTCCTGTTGTGAAAATGTCCTCGATTCGCACAGTTCTAGGTTTGGCTGCTAGTCTTAATTTAGAGATTGAGCAAATGGATGTGAAGACGGCTTTCCTTCACGGTGACCTAGAAGAAGAGATTTATATGGAATAACCTGAGGGCTTCAAAGTAGAAGGTAAAGAAAATTTTGTGTGCAAACTTAAAAAGAGTCAAGCTCCCAGACAGTGGTACAAGAAGTTTGAATCTGTTATGGGGGAGCAAGGATATAAGAGGACTTCTTCATATCATTGCGTATTTGTTCAAAAAATTTCTGACAATGATTTTATCATCCTTTTGTTGTATGTGGATGATATGTTGATTGTGGGCAAAAATACTTCCAAGATTGACGAGCTGAAGAAAGAGTTGTTTAAGTCTTTTTCTATGAAAGACTTGGGCCATGCCAAGCAAATTTTAGGCATGAGAATTACTCGTCTCAGAGATAAAAGGAAAATTTATTTGTCCCAGAAGAAGTACATTGAACGTGTACTAGAGCGCTTCAATATGAAGAATGCTAAACCTGTTAGTACACCTCTTGCTGGTCATATGAAGTTGAGCAAGAAGATGCGTCCTACAGCTAGGGAGAAAAAAGAGAACATGGCCAAAGTTCCATATTCCTCCGTCGTTGGAAGTCTAATGTATGCAATAGTGTGCACTAGACCTGATATTGCTCACGCAGTTGGTGTTGCCAGCAGATTTCTCGAAAATCCGGGAAAAGAACATTGGAAAGCTGTGAAGTGGATACTCAGGTATCTTAGAGGAAGCTCAGATGAATGCTTGTGTTTTGAAGCATCAAATTCAATCTTGAAAGGCTATACAGATTCAGATATGGCAGGTGACCTTGATAACAGAAAATCCACTACTGGATATTTGTTTACTTTTTCAGGGGGAGCTATATCATGGCAGTCAAAGTTGCAGAAGTGTGTTGCACTATCTACAACTGAAGCTGAGTATATTGCGGCTACTGAAGCCGGCAAGGAGATGATATGGCTAAAGCGATTTCTTCAAGAGCTTGGTTTGAATCAGATGGAGTATATTGTCTATTGTGACAGCCAGAGTGCAATAGACTTGAGCAAGAACTCCATGTACCATGCAAGAACAAAACACATCGACGTCAGATATCATTGGATTCGTGAGGAAGTGGAGAGTGAATTATTTCACGTCAAAAAGATTCACACAAGTGAAAATCCTGCAGATATGCTGACCAAGACGATACCGAAAGACAAGTTCGAGTTATGCAAAGAACTTGTGGGTATGAGCTCTCTCTAGAAGATGGAAATACCTCATTCCAGTGAATGGGTCTGGAGGGGGAGATTTGTGGGGTCCATACCCATTGTAGATAAACATAAGGAAAGTTAAAATGCAGGAACGGTTGAATTAATGTTTGTTGCTTATTGTTAAAGTCAACAAATGCTACAACAAACCAAAGCTCACTATTTTTTTCCAACTAAAATCTTACCAAGAAATCTGCATAGGTGCAAAGGTTGAAACCTTGTGTTTTTGTGATGTCACTGGTGACATCATTAGGAGTAGATTTCTCCTATAAATACAGAGCCCTTGCTCATTTCAAAAATACACCAAGTTAGAGAGAAAAACCATTTTGAGAGCAAAGTGTGGTATTCCATAGACTATACAAGAAAATAGCCTGTGAAGAAAAATAGAGTGTGAGCGATATTTTAGTAAGACAAAAACCAAAAGAGTGTTATTCCTTTTGACTGTGCAGTAGTCACTTTGAGTATTGTATTCGTGACTACACAGTGTAAAATTCCTTATTGTAGTAATATCAGTTGCTCCTCTTGGCCCGTGGTTTTTTCCCTTATTCAGAAGGGTTTCCACGTAAAATTTTTGGTATCGTTATTTTCCCATTTTATTTCCATTACTTTTACCATATATATTATTGTGTTTATCCGCGTTTTCCCAACAGTAAGTAGGGCAAATAGTTGAATTGAATCGGATTTGGATGTATTGAATATGAATTGAGCAAAAATGGTTTGGATTACAATCCATCCAAATAGAATATGGGCGAATATGGTTAAAGTCTTTATCACATTAGTTATCATTGGATTCAATGTCGCTATAAGTTTTTAGGGACATTTATAAAAAAAAGTGTTAATTACTAATTAAAAATATATTTAGTGACAATTAAACTATTATCGCTAAAGATCATTTCGGATGTAGTGTATGCTGTAGAGTTATTGATAATTAGGATACAAGTGAAGTGGTACTATTAAAAGGTAACATCTATTTCTTGACGGCATGAATTCGGGTCCCAACTCCCAACAATTAGCAACTTACAATTTATCTAGAGCTTCGGCATCAATTACTTGGTGGCACTAATATAAAACTTTGAAGAACATGTTTAAGTACTATTTCATGGTTACATAAATCTTAAGATTACGCATACACGTGCAACACATATATGGTGAATCTAATAATTTTTAAAAAAATACCACTATAAAGAATAAGATGTGGGTTGAAATTGCTAGTTTGGATAGTTTTTCCATCTTATAAATCCGTTCTTATTAGTTCAAAAACAATATGAATCCTAAGCTAATACAACATTGATATTCCTCTAATTCAGAATAGTCTTTATATCATTTGCACTTTTGGTTTTCTAATCTTGCAAAGTACCATACATAACTCTGGTAGAGAAACTCAAATTTGAGACCTAAAGTCTCTTTTAAAAAATAAAAACAGAAAACTTTTCAGTTTGAACATTCCTCTTAACCAAAAAGGATGTTTCTCTTAACGTCATATTCCAAGTATCGTTTGGTATCTGGTTATAGTTATGCATTAGTATTAGTTATGTATTAATTAGTTACAAGTGAATCTATGTAATTTGTGCAAATATTAGTTAGGCAGATATAAATTATTCCACCTGCTTAAGATAATACCATGAGTTTCTTCATAAATTAGTTATACGCATTTCTAAATTACAAATCAAACATTATAAAGGTTTTAACTATGAATAATTTATCTCCTAATTAACTATCAAACATGATATTCCATATACAAAATTTAATACCTACGTAACTCACCGTCTAAACCACAAAACAAACAACCCTTAAAAAGTGCACTAATAATATTTCCTTGTTAGATTTGTGATTTCAACTTCAACAACTTGGCCACGTTGAGTAACCGACCTAACATTCTAGACAAAGACATATATATTATTCATTTTTTGTTCCATAGGCTGATTAGCATCTGATGATTAAATAGGTTCTTAAGCAAGATTAATTATTTTCTGATAATTTACTTTCAAAAGTGGACTAAGTTTCAAAAGATTGTTAAATAGGTTCTTAAGCTCATCTTCTTTGACCTTGGTCTTAGTTATATAAAATAAAATGCCAAAATTGAATTTAATTGGCAGCCTAAAGTTGGTGGTCATTGTGGGATGAATTGACCAATTATATTCAATTGAATGATTAAACTTTTAACTCAAATGTTGAACTATATGCTGGTCTAAGTTCAGCTTAGCCGGCCATGATTTAGTCACACAATATTTGTTTACCCATTTTATACAAGTCAACCATCTAATTATTTTTTCTTATTATTGACCAAAACATCCATTGTTAATTTCCACAAGATTTAATTAGGACAAATATTCTCAAAAATTAATTTTGAGTGTAATTTCTTTTTTCAACATCATTATCAGAAGATTTCATCGGAAACTCAATCAAAACTAAACAAATTACATATATATTATATGGGAGTCAATAACACGATTCGGTCGATTATTTTAAAAAAAAGTTCTTATGCATATATCATCCTTCAAATAATGATACTAAATGCTCAATAGTGATATGACATGTTTGGAAATTTTGTAGTTATTATTTCCATATGAATGGAATTCAACATCAAGATTGTGTAATGTTTTCTATTTTTTAAACTTTACATATAAAATAGATATAAATTTATTCAGTTTGTATTAGGTATTAAAATAAAGAAAGTCTATCCTAAATTTTGGTACGATGGAAAATTATATATAATAGCAAATTACTAATTCAAATTAAATGTTATAACCATAGTTTGATTTAATTGTACCCATAGCAAACTTTTGCTATTTTTTCACCTCTCTCCTGGTGAATCTCGCTCGCCACTCTCGTTCTCTCCCTCGTCTCTCTCGCTTTTATACAAACACAAATGTATAAAATGCGTTTGTGTTTGTATAAAGTGAGAGAAAATCATATACATATATTTTCGTTCCCCTCTACCAGATCTCACTCGCCACTCTCCTAGATCTCGCTTGCTCACTCGCCTCTTTCACTTTATACAAAAACACAAATGTATAAAATGTGTTTGTGTTTGTATAAAGCGAGAGAAATTTGTATGTATACATATAGTTTTGTTCCCTCTCTCCCATCTCCTAGTTCTCGCTCGCCACTCTCCCAGATCTCGCTCGCTCGCTCACTAGCCTCTCTCACTTTATACAAATACAAATGTATACACTGTGTTTATGTTTGTATAAATCGAAAGAAAATTATATATACAAATAGAAATACATATATTTTTGTCCTATACACCTATGATTATACAAATATGATCTTCCCCTGTCCATTTTTCTTTTGGCTTTCTCTCTTTCTCGCTTTATACAAACACATATTATACAATTGATCTTTTGTATATGTATACCAAGACAGATTATACAACTGCTTTCTGTTGTATATGTATAACAAAATTTTACAACTGCTTTTTTTTATTTATATGTATAACGAAATATATATATTTAATTTGCTATGGAACGCAATTATGCAAACTATAGTTATAACATACAAATATGATTTTTATGTTTGCTATACGTAAAAGTTACTCTATTATAAATTATACATTGAAACACATAATGATTATTATAAATTATACATTGAAACATATAATGATTTTTACATGAAAAAAATATAATAATCATTCTTCGATCGGCTAGATTCGATAATTTTTTAGAATTGTTTTGATACCCACTACCAAGTGACATATGAGTTTGCCTCATAGCTTGTTGAAGACAAAGCTAGGGGATTAATTTCACATGTCTAACATGGTGAGTCAAAGATGACAATCCAACTAACATGGCCACAACATACTAATGACATCAAAAAGGAAAACAAAACAAAAAGGATAGTAAATCGAATTATTTTTACTTGCCTACTTTAAATTTTACATATTTTTTAATATGTCAAATTAAAACGAAAATGTCCACTATCTATAGCAGGGGACCTGTAATTTCACCAGACATTCTACCTCACATGTATTTAATAATATTAATTATTATACTCATATTAATTGATGTTTAGTCTTGACCTCTTGAGTCTTGATAATAATTTGGATATGTGGTGGGCAAATACGATATTTTCTTTTACTAGTTCTTAATATGTTAAAAATGACTATCTATTTTGTAATATTAAATAAGTAAAAATAAGTGGACCTAACTAGCACATTTCTTGGTTGGTACATTGTGTTATTATTGAGGAGATGTGATCCTTTGCAGGTACAAATTTCCAACTATAGTGAAAAGAGTCTATAACCTATATAATAATTAAAAGAAACTTAGGATTTCTAGCATTTAGAATAGGCGTTACAATGTGAGCAATAAATATATATAACGTGCATATTATCAACATGAGTGATTAATGCATTTATGTTTACTCTTTAGGTCTAAGTCTAACTAATTGCATTTTAATTATATACTTTCTTTTCTGTTAGAATGTTACTTACTAGTGTAATTAATATATCACCACGTAAATTTGATCTCAAATCTGAATGTGTACTATGAACTCATATGTTGGATATTTCGAAATTTCAAGGTATTACTATGTAATATTTGACTTTAGGTTTAATTACGTGAGTGTTTTATTGCCTAACTTAATGTAGGAGACAAATTTAATTATTTAATGGTAGAAATTATGGAAATCAATTAGACATATGTTATCTAATATTATGAATAGGTATTCAAAAGTCTCAAATTGGTTTCAACCTATTTCATAGTGAATTTATGAATTTGAATATTGATAATAATGATTTTTTTTTAAATTTAACTTAACTTGTACCTGAAATAGAGAAAAAGGATATACAAGTAGAGCCTTGAACAGGCGGAAGAAAGAGTCTAAAGCAGAGGAAAACCCTTCCTTAATTAAATTCACCGTGAAGAAGTGATTAATTCCTCAATCATTAAATTACGTAAAAAAATAATAATAATACTAAAAAAGACTATTTTATTGCTAATACATTTCTTTCTTTCAATCGAATATCATAACACCCTCAAAGCTTTATTCAAGTGGGAAAACTCGTATCCATGTCACATTTTTGAATCCTACGTAATAAACCTGATCATATTTTAAGTGAAAAAGAATAGAAGAACAAACTAATTATTTAGAAGTTTATAAAAGGAATTGTAGGTGGCAAAAGGAATTGATAAACCAAAAAGGAAAAGGGAAATGTCTTCATCGTTGGGACAGAAGACTAGCTAGTAAGGCCGGTTTGGTCGGTCATCAAGTGGACCGTCACCACATCAGCTCCACAAACACAACTTTGTTTTAATCTTTATGTAATGACAACACTAACCTTATTATTTATTTATTTTTTACAAAAATATTCCCATTTTAATAATGAAAAAACGACCTCTTCACCTCATTCTTTTCAACTTTTCTAAGAAGGAATGACTCTTTCAATGACGAAAACAAAAGCCATGAGGAGTGCAAATTTCGAAAGCATATATAATTGGTTATGGTGTTTTTTTATTAGAGTATACGACAATAATACTAATATCTAAAGATGTATTAGTAATATTTTTTTCTTCTAATTTACTAAATAGAATGGTAAAACAAACAAATCACAAACAAGAAATGAATTTTAGCCATCATATAATGCAAACTTTTGAATTTTCTCATTGTCCGTTGAATGAATAATTAACCAATATTGTGAATTTATACCATAACGTTTGACTAGAAATAGTATTTAAAATACTTTACTGACTCATATATAATACTATTACAGAAATATAAAAAAATAATCTAGTAATCAAGATTTCTATAATTTATAACCGTTGCATAAAAAAAAGAGAATATCGTATAAATTAGGATGAAAGGTGTTAATGAAGTTATAATAATAGGAGAAGTGAGTGGAAAATGTTTTTTTAATTTTTACTTTTGATTCGATAATTAAAGTACATATTGAAATTTCAATTGCACTTTACAAGATTTATTTAAAAGTTATGCTTTTAATAAGATTTTTTTATACCCAACTCAAACCAAATAATTGTTTTTTTTAATATCTATAACTCAAATCCAAAACTTTTAATTATCATCTATGCACCAAATGTTGGTGAGTGGGAAATGTTAAAAGTAGGGTAAAGCGGGGAAGGGGCAACATTTGAACAAAACAATTCGCCAATTGCGAGTGGCCTGCCCCACAGTACAGCCACTCTAGAGTGGCCCACTCCTCTTCTAGCAGCCAAAAAGTAAGAAGAAGAAAGAAAAGCTTCTCTCCTCCCTCCCTCTTTCCTTTCTACTGCTACTAAATACCAACAATTTCTTCATTCTCTCTCTCTTTGATTCATACTTTTTCCAACTTCAAAACACAAACAAAAGCTTAACTCCAAAAAGCAAAGCACCTAAAATCAAATCAAAATCCTCTCGCGCGCTCAGGTAAGCACTCATAATTTACTCTGTTTTTATTTTCTTCTATCGATTGATCGATCGATCTCTCAGTTATTATATATTTTTGTGTCTTATTATTGTCTATATGTTTGAATCTGTGAAGTTATATAGTTTTATTTCTGTGCTTCGAAATTGATGAATTTAATATGAAGATCTCGTTTTAGTTTTCTGTGATGGTTGAACATCGAATTCTTCTCATCATTTAGTTATCTCGATTTGTGTTCTCTGTCTTTTTTGTTTAAATTTTATTTCGATTTGGATCGTTGATTAGCACTGTGCTTTTGCGATGATCTCGAGGAAGTTAAACTATTAAAAGCACCTCTTTGTTCATTATGTGATGATTTGATCTTCATCTTCTTTGTAAACAAATTGATCGTCTTACTTGGCGATACATCTTCTGATTATGTTTTACTTTTGTTAATTCAAAGAAGAAATTATTAAAATTCTGTAGATTAACTTTTTGGCAATTTGTGGTTGAGAGGTTACATCAATGGTGGATTTGATCATATTCATAGTGATTGATCAGTAGTGGATCCTTCTGTGATGTAGAAATGGTAAAAATTGCGATTCTTACCTAGAAGACAGTGACAAAATCATTATGCTGCTCTACTTGCGTTGTTTTACGCGCTTTTTCGCCTCTCGAGTCACGCCTTTTATTTTGTTTTTGTTTTTTTGCTTTCATTTTCCCTTTAGATTACTAATGCTAGCTAGCTCAACAGTAGTTTTCGTCAGAGAGATCGGAATATAACCTGCGTTTTGTCGCATCAACAACCATCTTTTTTTCAAATGAAAATCAGTGTGATTTGAAATTTGAAGAATATCCATCCGCAAATTACATTTGATTCCGTCTTAAATATTCGAGCGATTTCAATTTATTTTTCTGATTTTTGAATTAAACAAAATTAAAAAAAGTAAACAAAGAATTTTTAATCTTGTCATTAACTTGAACTTTTAAAATTTGAAAGTTATCAAATATATTTCTTTTTTCAACGAAAAAAAAAGGACTAACAAACTTAACAATACACTCATGTATTCATTTTAGTAGATACTGTAGTAGTTTTCACTTTGCTCAACAAATTTCATTGAATTGCTTCGTCACACTATAGAATCTGTTTCTACTTTTCAACTCATTATTTTGACTGTAAAGTTCTGACTCCGTGACGCTCAAGACTCAATTAGTTTAAAATTTATTATATTAAATTCACTAAAAGGTTGTTTAATTTCGAAGAAAATAATAGTAATAAAGGTGGAATCCGAAGTAAAGTTTGGTAGGGTGTGTAGATAGGAGTATAATACTGAATGTGATATTTTAGTATTTTAAGATTAATTATATTGATATTACTACTATTATCTTTCAAATGATTTGATTTATTGTAATAAGAATTATACTCAATAAATTTTATTAGAATGTAAATAAGTATCCCATATTAATAAATATCATGTTTTATTATCTATAGATATAGCTTTAAATAAAATGTATAACTATTCATGTATTAATTATAAATAAAAAATGAAAATATTATCAGAAATTAAATAATATTAAAGCTACTACCTATATTATTTTCTCTAAAGCAATAGACTATAACTTTGCATCTGGAATTGGTAGAATATTGTATTTGTTGGGTCTGTGACGGTGATGTTCTCTCTATAGTTATTTACTTTGTGGTACACTTAGGCGAAAACTAAAGGAAAAAAAAACTGACTGGCCTACCTAACTTTTGTGCTTTTTTCGTTTTACTAAATTGGCCGTAGTAGAAGGATAAATCTTTTGTTAGTATTTACATATTGTAATCCTGTTTGATAATTTAAGGTAAAAGGGGTAAATTATTGGGATATAACCTCCATTATGAATTGTCATCCTACAGGGAAGCCACGCTATAAGCAACACATGATGACAAGAAGTAAGAAAATGCCAATTGTGATGTTTAGGATGTTTTAGTATCTGTCCCACTTAAAAATTCGTGCACGTTATGATAGAGTAATGCTATCATGTGGTTGGGTCCCTGAAGAAAAGTTCAAATAAATACTATACTATATAATAATAATAATAATTCAAAAAGATAAGATGACAAGTCTCAACCTCACTAATCACCTGTTTATTTTTTCTTTTGCCAGTAACACTTTTGTTTTTGCTTTCACTTTTTGATTCATGGTCATTAAATTCCTCTTTACCCCGTCCGATAAAGGATAATCGGAAACAGAAAATCTATTTTGTGTAGCCTTTTGGTTGTTACCTCCTGCCTTTGCTACTTTTTGCTTTTCTGTTTTCCTAATAATAAACCTATTTTTGATTTTATTATAGACTATCTATAGGCAAAGAAAAAAAAATTACAAAAAATTTAAAAGTAAGAGAAGAAGTCGCATTATTATTGTGATGTGAGTGCTATCGGCTATTGAAAAAAACTTTATAATTTGGATAAAGTATAAGTTATGTCCAAATCAATATTATGTTCCTATCTTTAATTTCCTTTGCTTCTTAAAATATACTTTAAAAAGTCAATTCGTGCAATACTTGTATAACATGGACACGAAATTATGTGCCAGTATTTTTTTATATACGCCAATCTAGACAGCTAACGTTTATTTTTATTTTCCATTCCATTTTAAGTTGTTAAGTTTATAACTGACGTAACATATTCATACAGCTGAAGAAGTCACTAGAGAAGTAAAATAATGTTATTGTGAATTAAGTGGAGACTTTTTAGTTCTATACCTTACCAACTTAACTGTTTTCATCAATCCAGATACACAAAGTGAAATTATTTTGACATGGAAGCAGAGACAGCAACCACAGATGTACCAGTGGTACAGGTTTCAGAAAAGATAGAGGGCAAAGAAGATCTTATTAAGGTTATGCTCGTTACTTGCCTTCTTTACTTTACTTTCTTGAATGGCTGTGGTGATATTTTATATTTATATCCAGAAAATAAATGGGATCAATCTTATTTTCATAATTGTTGGTTATTTCTTTCTGTCAATGCTTAATTTCGAGAATCAGGAGTTAGGTCTAGAATCGCAGTAGCAGAAACCTCGAAATTTGCACACTTAATCAAACTACATATCCTGTCAGTTGCTTGATCTATTGGCATTCCTTTTTTATCTGTTGGGATTGGAATAATAGGCGTTATACAGAAGCTAATTATTGCAAATCTTGAAAGTTGATAAAAAAAATATAATCTTTGATATAATTTGGTCAGTTAACCTACATATGAAAATTAATATAAAAAACATAAAAACTATCAAGAGAATAATCTCTCCTTACTAAACCTTTTAAATAACTACACTACGATACTATTGGAGGGGAAGAAAGGATCTTCTATTTTATAAAAGTCCAAAACTTGTTCTCTAAGAAAATGATAGATATATAGGAGCTCTTTCCCCAAGAAAACCTTTTTGATTTAAAACACACCACAATTGTGTAGAATCCAACTAAGGTAGGAAATTCGGTTTAAAGTGATTATGGATTCAACGTTTTAGATGTAACTAGGGTGGTGGCACTGGAAACGACAACATGAATTTACTGCACTTTTGTCAAATATGATGCGATAAATAGTCTATGACAATCTTAGTTTTGTCTACTCACTGCACATTTAATACATCAACTATGGTGAACAATTTGCTTAATTTCAAGTAAATCATTTTTGTAATTTACCTGGTTTAAAGTTCAATAAACTATAATCGAATATACTGGTTAAGAAATTCCTTATTGTTCTTCCTCATCTTCTGTTTGGATTACAATCTTATTACAGGTGTCCAATGGCGAGATAGGTCAGACGGAGCACGAAGAGTCTGCTTTTGACGGAGAGTTTATAAAAGTAGAGAAGGAAGCTTTGGAATCAAAGGATGGTTCAGATGCTGCAGCTGAAGCTTCTCATGCAGAGGGCAAAGTGTCTGTAATGGACCGCAGTTCAAATATTTCAGCTTCTAGCAGAGAATATCTTGAAGCAGAAGAAAAGGCTAAAGAACTTGAGCATGAATTGGAAAGAGTTGCTGGTTCATTAAAAGACACTGAATCTCAAAATGTGAAGTTAAAGGATGAATTGTCGCTCACAAAAGAGAAGCTGGAGGAAACTGTAAAGAAATTTGAAGACCTTGAACTTGATCACAAGAAATTGCAAGAGCAGATTGCAGAAGCAGAAAATAGATATAGCACTGAGCTTAATGCTTTGCAAGAGGCGTTGCAAGCTCAAGAATTGAATAACAAGGAGCATGTTAATGTTAAGGAGGCCTTTGACAGACTTGGCCTCGAGTTTGAAAGCTCAAAGAAGAAGATGGAAGAGCTTGAACAAGAGCTGCTGGCTTCTGCAGGTGATGCTCAAAAGTTTGAGGAGTTGCACAAACAAAGTGGCTCACTTGCAGAATCAGAGACAAAGAAGGCCTTGGATTTTGAGAGATTGCTGGAGTTGTCGAAACAGAATGCAAAAGAAGTTGAAGACCAGATGGCTTCTTTACAAGAAGAACTCAAGAGCCTAAATGAGAAGATTGCTGAAAACCAGAAGGTTGAAGAAGCACTTGCAAATACAGCTTCAGAGCTTTCTAAAGTTCAAGGAGAGTTAGAGACCTCAAAATCACAATTGCAAGATATTGAGAGTAAACTTGCATCAAAAGAAGCTCTTATAGATGAATTAAGCCAAGAGCTTGACACGAGAAAAGCTTCTGAATCTCAGGTGAAGGAGAATATATCGTCTCTTGAGCTTTTAATATCATCCACTAAAGAAGATCTTCAGGCTAAGGTATCTGAGCTGGAAGACATAAAGTTGAAACTTCAGGAGGAAGTAGGTTTAAAGGAACAGATTGAGGGTAAACTGAAAAGCCAGGAAACACAACTCTCGGAGTCACAGGAGGAGCTGGCCAAACTATCCACAGAAAAAGGATCTCTTGAAGCTGCTGTAGCCGAGCTAAACAATAGTGTGGCCCAGATGAAGGAATTATGTAGTGATCTAGAGGTGAAATTGCAGCTTTCAGATGATAAATTCAGCAATGCAGATTCTCTTCTTTCTCAAGCTTTAGCAAACAGTGCGGAGCTGGAACAGAAGCTGAAATCATTGGAAGAGGTTCACCTTGAATCGTCAAATGCCATAACTACTGCCAACCAGAAAAATGTTGAGCTCGAGGACATGCTACAAATATCCAATGATGCTATAGAAGAAGCAAAATCGCAGCTTAAAGAAATGGAGAATCGCTGTGCTGCAGCTGAAAAGAGGAATGTGGAGCTAGAACAGCAAATAAATCTGGCGGAACTGAAAAGCAATGATACGAAGAGGGAACTAGAAGAGTTCTCTGAGAAAGTTTCTGAACTAAGTGCCACCCTTGAGAAGACCCTGGAAGAAAGGAAACAGCTGGATACCAGATTGCACGAGTATGAGGAGAAGATAGCTCATTTGGATTCTGAGTTGGTCAAATCAACTGCTCGTAATTTAGAACGTGAAGCGGAGCTTAAAAGTGTTGCTGACAAGTGTGCTGAGCATGAAGGTCGGGCCAACACCACTGATCAACGCAGCCGTGAATTAGAGGATTTGATGCTGGTATCTCACTCAAAAGTAGAGGAATCCGGCAAAAAGGTGAGTGATTTGGAGCAATTGCTTGAAACAGAGAAGCATAGGATTCAGGAGCTTGAAGAACAAATAAGCACATTAGAGAAGAAAGGTGTGGCGGCAGAAGCAGAATCCAAGAAGCATTCTGACAGGGCATCTGAGCTTGAAGCAGAAGTAGAGACATTCCAAGCAAAATTATCAAGCCTTGAGGTTGCCCTTAAAGAGACCAAGGAGAAGGAGAGTGAATTGAGTCAATCCCTGAGCAATGTGACTGAGGAGAAGAGAAACTTAGAGGATGTCTACAAGAGGGAACAAGACGAGTTCTCCGGGAAAGTTTCTGAAGTACAGGCCACCCTTGAGAAGACCCTGGAAGAAAGGAAACAGATGGATACTAGGTTGCAGGAGTACGAGGAGAAGATAGCTCATTTGGATTCTGAGTTGGTCAAATCAAGTGCTCGTAATTTAGAACTTGAAGTAGAGCTTAGAAGTGTTGCTGACAAGTGCGCTGAGCATGAAGGTCGGGCCAATACCACAGATCAACGTAGCCGTGAACTAGAGGACTTGATACTGGTATCACACTCTAAAGTAGAGGAAACTAGCAAAAAGGCGAGTGAATTGGAGCTATTGCTTGAAACGGAGAAATATAGGATTCAGGAGCTTGAAGAACAAATAAGCATATTGGAGAAGAAATGTGTGGCTGCAGAAGAAGAATCTAAGAAGCACTCTGACAGGGCATCTGAGCTTGAAGCAGAAGTAGAGATATTCCAAACAAAATCATCAAGCCTGGAGGTTGTTCTGGCAGAGACCAAGGAGAAGGAGAAGGAATTGAGTCAATGTCTCAACAGTGTGACAGAGGATAAGAAAAACTTAGAGGATGTGTACAGGAACTCAATTGAAAAACTAGCTGAAACGGAAGGCTTGCTTGAGATCCTGCGTAATGAATTGAATTCCACACAACAAAGACTGGAAGGTATTGAGAATGATCTTAATGCTACTGGGTTGAGAGAGTGTGAGGTGATGGAGAAGCTCAAGTCAGCAGAAGAGCAGTTAGAGCAACAAGGAAGAGTTTTGGAGCAAGCAACAGCTCGAAGCATAGAGCTTGAGTCATTGCATGATACTCTGAAAACGGATTCCGAGCTCAAACTCCAAGAGGCAACTGGCAAGTTTGTTACCAGAGATTCAGAGGCACAAACATTGAACGAGAAACTGAAGGCTCTTGAAGATCAGCTAAAGAGTTATGAGGAGCAGATTGGTAAATCTGCCGAAAGCTTTTCAGCTGTGAAGGAAGAACTGAACCAAGTGTTAGTGAAACTGGCTTCATCTGAAACTGACAATGAGGGCCTGAAAAAGAAAATATTGGAGGCAGAAGATAAAGCTGCAGACATTTTATCTGAAAACCAACAATTAATGGAGACAAATATGCTTCTTAAGAACAGGGTGAGTGATCTTGAAGAACTGTTAAACTCAGCCCATGCAGAAAAGGAGGACAGTGTTCAACAACTAGTTTCTCATATGAACACCATCACAGAACTGACAGAACAACATTCCAAAGCCTGTGAACTTCAATCGGCAACTGAAGCCCGCATATCAGAAACAGAGGCAAAGATGCACGAAGCCATTCAAAACCTAACCCAGAAAGAGTCTGAAGGTAAAGAATTAATGGATAAGCTACACTCTTTTGAAGCTCTGGTGAAAACATATGAAGAGCAGACTCATGAAACAGCTACTCTGGCTGAAAATCAAAAAGTGGAACTAGAGCAAAGCCATAAGAATTTGAGTCATCTTGAAAGCGTTGTTGAAGAGCTGAAAGGGAAGTGTACCGAGCTTGAAAAGGAGAAAGAAGGACTAACTCAAGAGAACACAAAGCTAAAGGGAGAAGTGGCCTCAAATGACTCTAAACTCAATGATTTAGAAGCCAAAGTTTCAGCTGCATTTGACGAGAAGAATGAAGCAGTTGAAGAGCTTAAATCTTCAAATCAGGTTATAGACAACTTAAAAGAGCAGCTTACTTCCGACGGGCAGAAGCTACAACTTCAGGTTAGTGCCTGGCTACTCTTTGAAATGGTATTATTCATACTACTAGGCAATTACTTCAGGTGCATGTATTTACATCTGATAACTCACTATTCTAAAAATATTTACTGTTTACAGTTATCATCCATTTTGGAGGAAAACAACTCTCTCAATGAAACACATCAAACATCTAAGAAGGAACATCAAAATGTCATAGCACATCTTGAAGAACAGTTGAAGTTGAAAGCAATCAAGTCAAGTGAAGATTCTCTGAAAAGTCAATTAGAAGTTTTCCAGGCTGAGATTCATCAGAAGTCTCAATTGGAAAGCCGCATCAAGGAGCTTGAAGATCACTTAGGCAGTGCTGAAGCACAAGTGAAAGAAGAGGTAATGTAATTTCTATACAGTTAAATAGACAACCAAGTGAACATTTTTCTAGAACCTAAATTATTAGCCATATGCGTGTTAGTAGCATTTTTCAAATATTATATTCCCATCCCAGTAATGTAAATGTTTCTAATTTTAACTCTTCTACTACAGTATGGAAATTAAACAAATTTACTTTTCAAGCTTGGTTACTAATTCATATTTGAAATGTCAACAACACAGAAAGAAGCTATGTCCAATAAGGGAATAGAGCATGAGGCTACTTTGAAGAGTTCATCGGAGGAGCTGCAAGCCAAAAGCAAGGAAGTAGTAGTACTACAATACCAAGTCAAGGAACTTGAGGAGAAATTGAAGCAGAAGGTTAGTTTCTTTCATGAACCGTATTTGCTGGCTATGAACGGAATCTGCATTTTTTAATTCTATCACTTCCTTATCTTTTCAGCTGAGTCTACTATTACCATCAGAATACTTCCACATGCTTAACCATTAGAAGAAAGAACACTGTAATAACTAATAAGTAACTAAATGAACAAGGACATCTTATCTCTTATATTTTTAGTCTTTTAGAAGCATGCCTGCGTAAAATAATCAAGGATGAGATCAATGCAAATTAAATAATTAATGTGACCATAATGATGGTGAAATAGCTCGAAAGATCAATGATTTTCAATTGCTTTTAATTCAAAATTGCAGGATATTGGTGGCAGTAGTAATGATCAAAAGGATGAGGTAGAGGTGAAATCAAGGGATATTGGACAAATGCTCTCTACACCAACAAAGCGAAAGAGCAAGAAGAAGTCCGAAGTCTCTTCAACTCAACCATCCTCCAGTGAATCACAAGTTCAACACATCGAAGGATCTTCTGCCCTGCCCCTGAAATTTATTCTGGGGGTTGCTCTAGTTTCAGTGATCCTGGGAATAATTCTTGGTAAAAGATATTAGTTTCAAGGTTTTCCAGTTTTGGTCTTGTTTTTAGAATGGAGTTCTTTTTTGGCTACTTTCTTTTTACCCCTTTGTGATTTTTGAAAAGCACTTGGTCATTATTGTTGGTATATTAATAGAAGATAGTTTGGGCTGGAAGTTTGTTGGGGAACTGGTTTTTCATATTTCCCTCAAGTTTATTGATTAATGTAGCAATCAATGTTGTATTTAATTTTGCTCATGAATTTATTTAAGAAGGCGTCGATTTGTTGAAGATTTCAGGGTATCAGTTCTTGCCAGAATCTTTTTATTTTATAAATGAAGGCTTGAAAGTTGAAGCTTTTGGTGATAGTGTGTTTGGTACAAAAGAAACAATTCCTTTCCAATATTTTCACTTGGTTGATCAAATATATTTTCTAGGAAAATAAATTTCTACCAAGGAAAGGCCCTATGGAGTAAAGGGAAGCGTGTATGTTGTCCCAAGAATAAAATATTCCAAAGCATTCGCTTCTAGTAAGCACTATTGATAATATTTCATATTGATTGTATCCTCATCCCTACCATTCAATTCCCAATAGCCCCATCCCGTATCCATCCTTCTTAGTATTTATTTAAATTATATACAAATACTTTTGTGATAATATTTTCTTTCTTATCTATAGAACATAAGAAAAAAGTTTGCAAAGCCGCTTATCATTTATTTTTGAACCAACTATTGAAGGTAATAATTCTAAGCATTATAAAAGCATAAATTTTGTTGCAAGCGTAAATGCAGTTGTCGATTTTATAATGTTAAAAAACTCTCCATCATATAGCGCACAGCCGCACATTATATGTGCATTATGTAGATTTTGTGGATAATTTAACAAAACAAGGTGCTATATAAAGTTAACAAATAAGTTATCGCTCAAAAACACTTTTAGAAAAAAGTACAAATTAAGGATGCGCATGTAGCGCACATAAATATGTGTATTGTGTTTATTTTTGTGAATACTTTGTTTCAGTATTACTTATCCTGAAATTACTATAGTATAAATATTGGAATAAGTTATCCCAAATATGACAATCAAACAAGACATAAAATATTTATTTTATCACTATTTTCTTTATGACATGTCTATTTATTTTTATCCCTTGAACGAATAATGTGACACATAAAGTTAACAATTTGAGTTATCACTCAAAAATAGGGGGGACCCACACTATATGGAGGAGGTGCACGTGCATCAGCTAACTTCCGTAAAAATCATATGTAACATATATATCTATTTTGAAAAACTGGTAGAAATTAGGATATAGCTAACAGTGCACCCATAAAAAATTTAAAAGCTCCCTTGTGTAATTGGTTGAAGCAAGAGATTCCACATTGTAGATCAGTGTTCAAACTTCTGCTCATAAATATCATTTGATGAAAGTAAAAATTGTGGTGTGTTTTGTGTTGTCATTCATAAATATACTGACAAGTAGTATATATTTTACATAATTTAGGGTAATTTGTAATCAATAAAATTGAGTTATTTATATCATATTGAAGACAATTTGTTGAAGGCAATATTATTATTTTGTTCACGCTGAAAGACATGTTCAAAGCAATGAGTAGAACATTTTATGAAAGTCACCCAAAATAGGATTATACTAAAACTTCAAAGTCGAGTAGTAGTCATGTAGATTGGTCAGTATTTTTTATTTTTTTAAAGAAGATTCTTATGTTGGTGATGATGAGAACGCAAATCATACTAGTTATTTAAGTGATTTCTCATTTGATATCATTATGTTTGAGTTTATCTTCTAGAGCGTAATAATAATTTTTATAAGGTGAAAATTTTAAATCAACATAAATATTACTGTAGTTTACATTGTGAATGGGAGCATAGGTACGTCAAATCACAACATGTTCGTTACTTGAAAAAATTTAAAGCTCCAATTCTAACAAGGTTCTCTATAATTATATCTTCAACTAATCTTGCAATTTGATGGTAAATAGGATTAGGAAAGAAAACAACCAAATCCTGGCAAGACATGGTAGATTTTACATGTTCAAGTTAATCATGGAACTACATAAAAAGTGTAATTACAACAAAAGAAACATTACATAAAATCTAATAAACCCAAAAATCTAGGCAATATTTGAAAAATATAAATAACAAAAGAGACCACAAATTAGTCTCAAACGGTCGATTGTTTTCTTGTTTTCTTTCAATTTTTCTCTTAAAACATTTCTCTCATGTAGAGTATTCCTTTGCAAGGACATTAGTAGATCTCTATTTTCTTCAACTTCATTCATATTAGACTGCATAACATACCTCACATTGTTGTGTAAAGTAGTTGTATTTTTTTCAATCCCAGATCTTTTCTTTGTTCGAAAATTATATTTTCAACGAAAATAATTACATCCACTATTTGCCTAAAAACAAATAAAATTAATATATGTAGTCTGCTTTTTGTTGCTCTAGCTCAAAATGAAGTAACACAAAGCTTCAAAGGATCAGGGGTTTATATGGGTTGGAATTATAAGCCCTAGTTTCAAACAAGCTTGAAAATTTTTATCTCAACCCTACCCCAATATAGGGTTGGGTTAGGCCGGCCCCATGGGCTAAGCCCATTTTGACGGATCTAATAAAAAGCATGTTGGAATGTATGTGTCCACGAAACTAAGATGGCACCTGGTCCCCGTAACAATATAAAGCAGTAAGTAATGAAACAAAGACAGAAGTAAAAGAGACAATCACTTTTACGTGGAACCCTCCTTGCTCAAGGGAGTAAAACCACGACCTGTTCTCAACAGGACTTTTCAAAAACCACTTTCACTAATCTTCTCTCAAGCAAGAGTAAAAGTCGGTTACACACCAAGAGACTAACCTGTTAGCCTCTTTTCTAAGCAATACTCACTATTGCTCATCTGAGCACGAGCAGATACAACACTGCTCCGTAAGAGCCTAAGTTAGCCTTAACTAAAACTCTTACAATAAAACACCCAAGTTCGATACGTTTCTAATCACTTCGAAACGAATCTTAAAATTTAGAACAATTACAAGCAATTATAAAAACAACAAATCACTAGAAGAACTGAACGCCCTTTGAATTTGATTTCTTGCTGTTTTGATCCTTGCTAGTATATTTTGTTATTGAATGAATGAATAATGCTTGATGTTTTATTTGTTATATATCATGAAGATATGTTGTGTATCAAACAAAACATCCTAGACGATTCTGATTGGAGATGTACACTGCTCCTCACCAACTTCGCTGACACAGGCAACTTTTACAGCTGTCTGTACTTTTTTCTTTGGAAAGACCAGTTCTTCAACTCTTCAGAGTATCGGGTCCCTGCACTGGTGAGAAATCATCAAAACACCCTTTGGGAAGCCTCCTGTCAATTTCCCCCTTTTTGATGATGACAAACCATCCTGCATTCTGTTCCTCACATAAATTTATTCAAAACAAACTTAAAGCATTAAATAAAGATTATTTCTCTCAATTGAGGCAATCTTCATTCCCCCTAAAAACAATACCCATGTATCAGATGTGTTTCCCCCTTAAACATCTACAATCGTCATTCCCCCTAAAACCATGCCCTCATTTATCATCTGCTATCAAATGTGAACAACTACTACCCAGATCTTCCCCCTTTTGACATCATCAAGAAGGAGGGACAGTAAACATACGTTAAAAATAAATAGCAAGCGCAAGAGAATTCAGAGCCATGGCCACACTTAAACGCATGAAAGTTAGCAAAAACAATGATCATCATTAATAAAACAGGGCATAATATAATAACAAATTTTGATCACTATAATATTGTCCAGTGATCAAACAATCAACACCATGCCATAAACTGACCAACCAACAACAAAAAGAATAGGAGGACATAACAAGACACTTTTAGGACGAAGGGGAAGGGGGTTGAAGAGTTCGCAGAAGCAACATCACTCGCTCATTTGCATCTTCATGAGCTTTAATGAGCTGCTTATTGAGAGCTTGAACCTCCTCAGTCAATGAGGCATTCATAGCTTTTAATTGATCATTCTCAGCTCTCAACATACGTAACTCAGAGTCATCAACTTGATCAGGACCAGGTCCTCGTGAAAGCAGTTTTTGCAGTTCTGACTTCAAAGTAACCACCTCAACCTCCTTAGCTGCAACAAGTACTGTCAGATCATCCACCTCTCTTTTAAGCCAGACTGTTGCTCCAATACAGCTGCAACTTGGGAACGCCCTGGTGCCTCCCCTTCAATACATTCACAGTCGCAGATAGTAGATCTGAAGAACATTTGTTTCACAGTAGCTGGTACTCCCAACCCTAAAGGCACTTCAAAATGATTGAACACCCAGTTCAGAAGGTACCCATAAGGAATACCATGACTTCCTGTTTTCCAAGTCATAACCCGATGAATGTGCTCAAGCATTAGTGCTGGGAGATTTATTACATCACGATCACTTAGTTTCTCCATCAAGAAAAGGTCAGCAAAAGATGCAACTGTGTGTTTCTCAGACCTGGGTACCATGACCTTATTGAAAAATTCAGTGAATACTTTTTGGGTACCCCTGCCTGTTTGGGTTCGCCTTTCTTTGAGGCTTGTTCAGTGAATGCTGTAGAAGGTTTACACCCTTCAATGGTTCTAATCCCGGCAGTTGGTACACTCAGAATGATCCCCAATGTCTCGTCATTCAGACTGATTTTGACTCCTTTGACTGATGTAGCAATACCTCCATCTTCAAGCAAGTTCATCTTGTAATAGAACTCGCGTACTTCTGGTTCATAGAGATAAAAAACAGGAGGTTCAAACAAATGTCCCCATTCCTGTATCGCCACAGCATCAACAAGGGCCCCCATTCCATACTCTGTCAGAATGTCTTGAGCAAACGCATGACCATTCAGCACCTTTTGTGACTTCATCTTTTCCAAGCTTTCTTCTTGTGACAGGTTTTGTTTTTCAACTTTTACCCTGGGACCAGGTCCCTTTACGGGTGACACTTCAGATTTCCCTTTTTTTTGACTCATCTTCCTTTTGACGTTAGTTATGGGAAAGATCCCTGAATCCTTTTTACTCTCAGCCTTCTTCTTCTCCCTTTTGTTTCCCAACCCTTTCCTTCTCTTTGCTACAAACTTTGAACCATCCTCTGATTTTGAGTCGCTTTCCTCAATGGAGAGCGGGTCAACATCAGGTTTCTCTAGAGGCACTCCTTGACTACGTTGTTGCCTTCTTCTTTGAGTTTGTATGGCATTTGCTACCATAGTACTTTCAAGTACCTTTTGTGTGGCACTTCTAGTACCATATTTTCTTTTACCCTTTTCCTTATCAGACTGAACCAATTTTCCCTTTCCTTTTCGTGTTCGTTATGCATCACTATCTTCCCTAGTCTGCAGCATATCATCAGGTATTTGACCCACTTCTTCGATAAGGGGAAAATTACTGCCTCGTGTTCCTTGTCGTTTCCATCTGAGAGGTGTTTCTTCCTCCTCTTCCTCCGCGTCAGAATTCATATCAAATGATTTGGGAGTATGATCAAAGATGGGTTGTACTTTAGATGACAACTGTTCTGGGACCTGAACTCCTCATTTAATAATAAAGGATGAGACTCGTCTCTAAGTGACGCTAGACAATGTATAATAACCAATTCTGCTCTAGTGGCAAGAATATAAGATTCCAGGCCCTTTCCTTCGGCAAATCACCTTCAAACAGTCTTTCTGACATTGAGGATGACAATGACATGGATGCACCATCAATTTCTTCAAAAAAAGTTTAGAACTTGGTTTGGCCACAGAATGTGTTTCAGATGATTGGGATATTCCCTCAGACAAAACCAATGTAGGAGAACATGGCGCTCCGTCCAGTCTAGGTGGTGCAGATCCTCCTTCGACTGTATTTGAGGGAGAGACTGTTCCAATTTGTGTTCCTTCTCCACACATAGGGGTTACTGATGACTCTTCTTGACGAGGAATGGAGAAACAGAATGAACTAGGTTTTTCAATTTCTGGGGAGATGAGATCATGTGACGAAGAATTTGACTTAGACATTTTTTAGAAAGAAGATAGAAGAAAGAGATCTTTAGAGAAAAAAAATTAGATAACAAGATTATAGAAAGAGTGATTTGTGTTGAGAGAATGAAAGAGATTTAAAGAAAAGGTATCCGGTCCTCAACAATAATGACCCTTCGAATTTAAAAAAATAAGACGTTTGAAACTAACACGACGAACCGCACAAGGACACATGGCAATGATGTAGACAGTTGTCAGTGTAGTATTAAATGATACTAACCTTATGAGGGACCAGGTCCCTCTTATGCTTTGTTTGCACAAGTTTTGTATGACTGAGATCATCCCTTCATCTATTCATGTTTAAGTGGGTACCTGCAGTAAGGTACAATGTGTGAATTTTCAAGTACTTGAATTTACTTATAACATATATAGATACCTGTTCCCCTAAACATAGTCAATTTAGGGTTCTCTGAGCATCATTGCTCACGAGCTATGTGAGCTTGATCATTCCAAGTTTCAGTCTGTTCTTGAGGATGACTTCTTTTCCCAATGGCTTAGTGAAAATGTCTGCCACTTGATCTTCAGTACTGCAAAATCTCATCACCACATTCATCTTTTCTACATTGTCCCTTAAGAAGTGATGTCTCACGTCAATGTGCTTTGTTCTTTTGTGTTGCACTGGGGTTTTTGCCATATTTAATGCACTCATATTGTCACACATCAGAGGAATTGTTGTTGCTAGCACTCCAAAGTCCTTCAATTGTTGCTTGATCCAAAGAAGTTGAGCGCAACAGGCAGCAACAGCAACATATTCAGCTTTTGCAGTAGATAAGGCCACTGAATTTTGATTCTTTGTTCCCCAGGAGACCAAAGCTGATCCCAAGAAATGTGCCATTCCAGATGTACTTTTTTTGTCTTCTAGAAATCGTGCATAATCAGCATCTGCAAAACCTATAAGTTCAAAATAATCACATGTAGGATAAAAGAGGACCAGGTCCTGCGTGCCCTTCAGGTATCGCAAGATCCTTTTGGCAACTTTCAGATGTGATTCCTTTGGTGCAGCTTGGAATCTAGCACACATCCCCACACTGAACACAATGTCAGGCCTGCTAGCAGTCAGATATAAAAGTGATCCAATGATCCCTCTATACATTGTTTGATTGACCTCTTGACTAGCTTCATTTTTATCTATCCCTGCACTTGTGCTCATTGGGGTATCCAGAACCTTTGCATCCAGCATTTTGTACTTGTTGAGCAGCTCCTTGATATATTTCCCTTGACATATTGAGGTGCCTTGTGAGGACTGTTTGATTTGCAGACCCAGGAAGAATGTAAGCTCCCCCATCATACTCATCTCAAATTCACTGCTCATCAACTCAGCAAACTCCTTGCACAGTTCATCTGAAGTTGCTCCAAAAATTATGTCATCAACATATACCTGCACAATTAATAGATTTTCACCTCTAGTTTTTGGAAACAAAGTGTTATCTACTTTTCCCCAGACAAACTCATTTGTCATCAGAAACCTTGATAGTCTTTCATACCAAGCTCGAGGAGCTTGTTTCAGCCCATACAATGCCTTATCTAATTTCAGCACATGTGATGTACCGTGGTTTCACGGTATTTCTAATGCTTTTTTCTTAAGTTTAGTGTGTGCCGAAAGCCTTTTTGTGTTGATTTTATGTAAGTTTCTCTTTGTTTGCAAAAAATCTGTCCAAGGATGAACGCGGAAGTTTTTGAGAAAGAAATGCAGAAGAGACCACCTACGAAACTTATGACGGTCCGTCGAGGCTGTGACGGTCCGTAGGTGGCATCGTAGTGAGGAGAGAAGCTGCTGAAGGAAGATGGGGAAGTCTGACCAAGTGTGGGATTACGGAAGTCCATGACGGACCGTCATAGCCACGACGGTCCGTCCTGCTTGTTCATCGTGATGATCAGAGAAGTAGTCCCATTATTCAAATTCCAAGAAGTTCAAGCATTTTGAAACGGATACCCTCGACGAACCGTCGTGCTTGAAATGATTCGTCATACCTATCCGTCGAGGGGAATGAAGAAAGCAGCAGAAGAATGTGTGAAGTATGAGACAACGGAGGCCATGACGGTCCGTCGTGTCCATGATGGTCCGTCACGTGGTCCGTCGACCCAGACGTGTTTGGATAGATTTTTAGTAAATAGAATTCTTCTTTGATTAGATTTTGTTTTTATTATAAATAGTTTAAAAAAAATCTCGTTTTTGGGGTTAGATTTTTTGGATAATTTTTAGTTCTCTTGTTATAGTATTGAACTCTCGATTTTGGTAATTAAGATACTTTTTCCGGAATTGATTGTTCGTGATTTTGTTGATTAATCAAGTTAAATTCTGGAATTTATTCATTCTCATAAAAGTAAGTGCATGAATTCTTCCATTAACAATATGAATTATGTAATTATGAATATGGGTAACTAAACCCCATAGCTAGGGTTGTGGGAACCATGGGTGAATAACAAGGTAAAATCTAACTAAAATAACAATTCTAGAATGGTGTCTTGCATGTATTGATAATTCTTTCATGTAGAAGTCTTTTTAACGGATGACCAACGTTAGAACTCGCGTTAATGCTACTTGCCGGACCAAGGAGGTAGATAATAGGAAAGGAATTATCAACATAGATTTAGTGTAGACTATCTAATAGGCTAGTATTGGTTGGTACGAGTTAATAACTTAGTCAAATACCGAATACAATGCTTAATATGAGGTAAAGATAAGGGTTATTATAGCAACACACGTAGCCGGACCAAGGTGCGGAGTGAAATTCTCTAGATGCCAGACCAAGGATTTAGAGATACATAACTTATCACTTTACATGCAAGATATTATGATAGAATTGTTATAGTTAGATTTATCAAGTTAGGAACCTGTGGGGAACACTTAAGCCCTAGTTACTTTTATAATTTGATTAAACTCCGAAAGCTGAATCTGTTAGTTGTTCATTTTTATTTAGTTAATCATTTTCATTAATTTAAAAATAAAAATCCCCCTTTTCGTCTTTTGTTTTCTTGAAAAATAGTTTGCTAAATAATAGTAATAATAGAATAAAGTTAAGTCTGAACTATTTTCCTTGTGGGATCGATCCCAACCTCATCAGTTGAGTTCTTTACTTGATACGACCGCTTTACTTCTTATTTGAGAAGTAAGTTTGAGCGTATCAAATTTTGGCGCCGCTGCCGGGGAAAGTAACTTTTAGATTAACTTAAACTTATTACTAAAGTTTAGTCAATATTTTCCTGATTTTACTTTTTCTGTTGTTTTTTATTTTTGCAGAACTAACGTCCTTGTATGCTAAATACACGGAGAGGAAGATAACTCTTGTTTTCCTACGATCACGAGTTAGAGCGTACACTACGCAATATGAATCGAAACTTGGGTATAAATGATGATGATCCAAACCAGAACATCCCAGCTCCAGATGATGCTCATGGTCGATTATTACCTGATAATCCTGGTCAAGATGCACAAAGGGGACAAAATCCCGCTCCACATCCTCAAGAATACTACAAAGGTTATGATAATATTACAGATTATGATGGGCCACTTGTCTTGCCCCCTCTACCAGAAGGTCACACCTTTGTAGTCACTAGTAGTCTAATGCAAATGCTCACTGCTAGAGGTTTATTTTCAGGACTACAGTCTGAGGACCCATATGCCCATATAGCTAAGGTGAGGGCAGTGTGTAAAAGCTGTGTAGAGAGGCCTGATTTGAATTTGGATGTAATAGGGCTAAGAGTATTTCCTCTCTCACTGACGGGAGAGGCTGCTATTTGGTTCACTGAGATCCCTTATAATTCAATTTTAACTTGGAACCAACTAAGGGACGTTTTCTTAGCACGTTACTACCCGGTCTCCAAGAAACTAAATCACAAAGACAGAGTGAACAACTTTGTGGCACTACCAGGAGAGTCGGTTAGCAGTTCTTGGGATATGTTCATTTCATTTTTGAGAAGTGTCCCCAATCACCGCATAGATGATGAGTCACTGAAAGAATACTTCTATCGGGGACAGGATGATAATAATAAAGCGGTATTGGATACTATAGCAGGTGGTTCTTATGGGGAGTGTCCTTATGCTGAAATTGCCGAAAAATTAGAGAAAATCTCCTAAAATAATAAAACATGGAGTACTAGGAAGTCAAGTACTGGGAGAAATACCTTTGCAGTGCAATCCACACACAACCCAGCCACAAATGAGATTCGTGAAGAGATGGCACAGATGAGAACTGAGCTTGAGTTGGTGTTAAAACATGTCACTGGAGTGCAGAAAAGATAAACGCAGTGAACTACTTGTCTAAACCACCACCACCAACTGATGAATATTATTATGAGGAAGATTCCTATGCAGTAAATGATCAGACGGGGGGTTTCCGACCGAATGCCCAAGGCTCCAATCAGGAGAATTGGCGCCAAGGTCAAGGAAATCAAGGTCGAAACTATGGTAACTATAACTGTGAGGGTAATTATGTCTGTGATGGAAATTACAACCGCGACAACAACTTCAACAGGGGTAACTATGGTAACAGAAATGATAGGAGTGGGCCCTATGTTCCTCCTCAAAATCGTGAAGTTGCTCCTAGGGATGGTGGAGGTAGTATGGCGCGAGTTGAGGATATGTTGCACAAGATGATGATGAGGTTCGATGCTAGTGATGAGCACACGAAAGAGTTAAGGAGTGATGTAGCGGGTATTGGACAGAAAGTCGATACACATGCCATATCAATTAAGCAGCTTGAATTGCAAATGGCCCAATTATCTGCGACTGTGAACACACGGCAACCGAGCACTCTCCCTAGCAACACTGTCCAAAATCCAAAAAATAATGGACACTGTATGGCAATTACTACTCGTGGTGGTAAACAAACTATTGACCCACCTATGCCGTCTATTGTGGAAAAAGTGATGAGAGATAATGATAAAGTGGTAGAGGTTAGTGATGAAGTAGAAGATAACACTGAAAAAGATGCTGAAGTGCCTAAAAAGGTTACTCCCATGCCTAGACTCCCCCCCCCCTTTCCTCAAAGATTAGTGAAAAAGACCGAGGATGGTAAATATTGGCGTTTTATAACAATGTTGAAGCAGCTTTCTATCAATGTCCCTTTGGTAGAAGCTCTTGAACAAATGCCTGGTTATGCCAAGTTTATGAAAGATCTGGTTACAAAGAAAAGATCGGTCACTTTTGAGGATGATGATAGAATGCAGCATTGTAGTGCTATTGCTACAAGATCTTTAGTGCAAAAGAAAGAAAATCCGGGTGCGTTCACTATTCCTTGTACAATGGGGTTATTACATTTTGCGAAAGCATTATGTGATCTGGGGGCAAGCATAAATCTCATGCGCCTCTTAATTTACAAGAAGTTGGGTTTGGGTGATCCAAAGCCCACTGCGATGCGGCTACTGATGGCCGATCGAAAAGTAAAAAGGCCTATAGGGATACTCCATGATGTGCTAGTAAAAGTGGAGTCGTTCATATTTCCGACAAATTTTGTTATTTTTTATTGTGAAGTCGATTTTGAGGTGCCTATTATTCTTGGGAGGCCATTCCTTGCTACGGGTAGAACCTTAGTTGATATGGAAAAGGGGCAAATGAAATTTCGGTTGAACAATGAAGAAGTGACTTTCAACATTTGTAGGTCCATACGGCATAGTGGTGAGCTCCAATCGGTATTTGCTATATCCTACAAAGTTGGTAAGTCACCCGAGACACAAATAGAAAAATGTCTAGGTGTAGAAGCACTGGTGGCAGTGATAATGAATTTTGATAATGAATGCATTGAAGAATATGGGTCATTAGTCGCTGCTCTTGATCGTGATAATGTTCGGTTTAAACCGAAGAAATATGAGCTAGATATGAAGAATCGCGAGTCTCCACCCGCTAAACCATCTATAGAGGAGGCTCCAAAGTTAGAACTAAAAGCTCTCCCACCTCATCTCAGGTATGAATTCTTAGGAAACGGTGACACATTGCCGGTAATCATTGCATCAGACCTGAATGAACAACAAGTTGAGAGTTTGGTGAAAGTGCTAAAAAGGTTCAAAAGAGCTATTGGGTGGACTATTGCGGACATTATTGGGATCCCTCCTGGTATTTGTTCTCATAAAATCCAACTCATGCCCGATCATAAGCCAAGTATTGAGCACCAGAGACGCTTAAATCCACCTATGCAAGAGGTCGTGAAGAAGGAAATCATAAAATGGTTGGATGCTGGAGTAATATATCCGATCGTCGATAGTAGTTGGGTATGCCCTGTTCAGTGTGTACCTAAGAAAGGGGGAATGACTGTGGTCCCCAATGAAAAAAATGAACTTGTTCCAATGAGACCGGTGACTGGATGGAGGTTGTGTATGGATTACCGGAAATTAAATGCATGGACCGAAAAGGACCATTTTCCCATGCCCTTCATGGATCAGATGTTGGATAGACTCGCTGGAAAAGGGTGGTACTGTTTTCTTGATGGTTATTCGGGTATAATCAGATTTCTATTGCACCAGAAGATCAAGAGAAAACCACTTTTACTTGTCCATATGGGACCTTTGCGTTCAAGAGAATGCCGTTTGGGTTGTGCAATGCACACGCCAAATTTCAGAGATGTATGATGTCAATATTCTCCGACATGGTGGAAGATACTATTGAGGCTTTTATGGATGATTTTTCTGTGGTTGGTGAATCATTCGAGCGGTGTTTGAGCCATTTATCCGAGGTTCTTAAGAGATGTGAAGACTACAATTTAGTACTCAATTGGGGAAAATGTCACTTCATGGTGAAAGAAGGTATTGTTTTGGGCCATCGCATTCCAGAAAAGGGCATAAGGTTGATCGAGCCAAAGTCGAGGTAATAGAGAGACTTCCTCCACCTATCTCTGTAAAAGGTGTGAGAAGCTTTCTTGGGCATGCAGGTTTTTACAGGAGATTCATCAAAGATTTCTCAAAAATTGCACATCCGTTGTGCAAACTGCTGGAGAAAGATTGTAAATTTTATTTTTATGAATCCTATCTTAAAGCATTCGGCGAGCTAAAAGAAAAATTGGTATCTGCATCTATCATTATTTCTCCGAATTAGAGCAGTCCATTTGAGGTGATGTGCGATGCGAGTGGGGTTGCCCTTGGTGTGGTATTGGGATAAAGAAGGGACAAAATCCTTCATCCCATTTACTATGCTAGTAAAGCCCTCAATGAAGCTCAGAAGAACTATACAGTAACTGAACAAGAGCTCCTTGCAGTAGTATTTGCTTTTGAAAAATTTCGCTCCTATTTGCTAGGTACTAGAGTTATAGTGCATACTGACCATTCAGCCCTGAGATATTTGATGGCAAAGAAGGATGCGAAACCGAGGTTGATTCGTTGGGTATTACTACTGCAAGAATTTGACTTTGAGGTAAGGGATAGAAAAGGGACCGAAAATAAGTTGCTGATCACTTGTCCCGTTTAGAAGATGAAGCTATGAGAGAGTTGGGGATAAGACTGATATTGATGACACGTTCCCCGATGAGCATGTATTGGCTGCCTCACAAGACTTGATTCCATGGTTCGCAGATTTTGCGAACTACTTAGCTAGTGATATTGTTCCATCGGACTTGTCCTTTCATCAAAGGAAAAAGTTCATGTACGATGTGAAGAAGTTCTTTTGGATGAACCATACTTATATAGGAGCTGTGCTGATGGGCTTATTCGGCGTTGTGTGCCAGAAGTTGAGATGTTGAGTGTTTTAGAGGCATGCCATTCCTCACCCTTTGGTGGACATCATAGTGGTATCCGGACTGCTCATAAGATCTTACAATGTGGTTACTATTGGCCAACTATTCATCAAGATGCTCATGAGTTCACCAAAGCGTGTGATAGATGCCAAAGAGATGGCGGCATTTCAAGAAAGCAAGAGCTCCCTCTAAACCCCATTTTTGTGATTGAGTTATTTGATTGGGGTATTGACTTTATGGGTCCGTTTGTGAGTTCTCATGGAATGAAGTATATTTTAGTAGCAGTTGATTATGTATCTAAGTGGGTGGAAGCTATCGCCCTCGCGAACAATGAGGGGAAGAGTGTCACTGCATTCTTGAAAAAGAATATATTCTCTCGATTTGGTACCCCACGGGCAATTATTAGTGATGGGGGATCCCACTTTTGCAACAAATTGTTCAAGGGATTATTGGAGAAATATGGGGTTCGCCATAATGTGGCCACTCCTTACCATCCTCAAACTAGTGGGCAAGTTGAAGTATCAAATAGGGAGATCAAACATATTTTGTCAAAAACAGTGAACGCTAGTAGAACAGATTGGTCAAGGAGGCTTGATGATGCTCTTTGGGCCTACCGGACAGCGTATAAGACTCCCATAGGTATGTCCCCATACCAACTAGTATATGGGAAAGCATGTCATCTTCCGGTTGAATTAGAGCATAAAGCCATGTGGGCTATGAAGAAGTTAAAAATGGACTGGAACGAAGCTGCAGAACAACGGTTAAATGGGTTAAATGAACTCGATGAATTTCGCCTAAAAGCTTATGAAAGCTCGCCCTCTACAAAGAAAAGATGAAGAAGTACCATGACCTAAAAATCGAGAAACGAGAGTTTTATGATTGGGGATTCGGTGCTTTTATTCAACTCTAGATTGCGCTTGTTTCCGGGCATGCTCAAGTCAAATGGACTGGCCCTTACTTGATCACCAACTATTCCCTCATGGAGCGGTTGAGTTGGAAAACAAGGAAGGTGTGCGGTTTAAGGTGAACGGACAACGTCTAAAAATCTATATAGGTCATGCGGAATCGGCGAATGAGGTGAATTGAGGCATATCATCTTGATGAAGTCTGAGTAATCGAGTGTCCTCAGTCGTGCCGCGACGTTAAATCAGGCGCTGGTTGGGAGGCAACCCAATATGTATCATCTAACACTTTATAGTTTTCTTTCTAGTAACGGTAGCATTTTCTACTAATGGGTTATCAATTTTCAGGTAGCACATCTCCAGGAAGTTCTGCAGAAAATTACTTGCCACATTCACTGACGGATACATCGACGGACCGTCACGCCTTGTGACGGACCGTCGCATTACTCCGTCGTGCCAGGTACGTTCTTTTTTTTTGAAAAATTAGGGCACATGCGACGGAACCTATGACGGACCGTCACAGCTGTGATGGACCGTCATCGGGGTTTCGTCACTTCATTACCCAGCAACCCGACCCGACCCGGATAAGGAATTTTAAAGTTTTAAACCTTTTTAAACTCCCCACCCCTTCATTAAACCATTTCTTTCCCTCTTTCTCCCATTTCCTCCCTTTCAACTTCCTTCCCTTCCCAAATTCCCACATTCTCCCTTTCCCCATCCAAATCTCCTTTCTTGGTCGGAGTCTGCTGCTGTGATTATCAGTTTTCTTGTTGGGTGCCATCACTTCCGTGTTGTTCTCCTCTTCCAAGGTATGTGTTTCTGAACTCTACCCATTTACTTTATTTTGGTTTTTATTTTACTATTAGCATATGTGGGTCTTTGATCTTTGACCATATCTTGTCTAACCTAGGTTATTAGTCCCACGAAATGCCTTGATAAAACTCGAGAAATTAGGGCTTTAGACTTGTAAATTTGATAGGTATTTAGGTTAAAGAGCGTTAGGGAAATGTTGGGTCTTTGGTTTGAATCACATGGGTTGATGTGGCATCCCCAGGTCTGTCTCTGAATGACAGAACGAAACCCCGATGACGGACCGTCGTAACCACGACGGACCGTCATAGGGTCCGTCAACACCCCACAATTGTTTCTCNCTTGATGATGCTCTTTGGGCCTACCAGACAGCGTATAAGACTCCCATAGGTATGTCCCCATACCAACTAGTATATGGGAAAGCATGTCATCTTCCGGTTGAATTAGAGCATAAAGCCATGTGGGCTATGAAGAAGTTAAAAATGGACTGGAACGAAGCTGCAGAACAACGGTTAAATGGGTTAAATGAACTCGATGAATTTCGCCTAAAAGCTTATGAAAGCTCCGCCCTCTACAAAGAAAAGATGAAGAAGTACCATGACCTAAAAATCGAGAAATGAGAGTTTATGATTGGGGATTCGGTGCTTTTATTCAACTCTAGATTGCGCTTGTTTCCGGGCATGCTCAAGTCCAAATGGACTGGCCCTTACTTGATCACCTAACTATTCCCTCATGGAGCAGTTGAGTTGGAAAACAAGGAAGGTGTGCGGTTTAAGGTGAACGGACAACGTCTAAAAATCTATATAGGTCATGCGGAATCGGCGAATGAGATGAATGAGGCATATCATCTTGATGAAGTCTGAGTAATCGAGTGTCCTCAGTCGTGCCGCGACGATAAATCAGGCGCTGGTTGGGAGGCAACCCAATATGTATCATCTAACCACTTTATAGTTTTCTTTCTAGTAACGGTAGCATTTTCTACTAATGGGTTATCAATTTTCAGGTAGCACATCTCCAGGAAGTTCTGCAGAAAATTACTCTGCCACATTCACTGACGGATACATCGACGGACCGTCACGCTTGTGACGGACCGTCGCATTACTCCGTCGTGCCAGGTACGTTCTTGATTTTTTTTTGAAAAATTAGGGCACATGCGACGGAACCTATGACGGACCGTCACAGCTGTGATGGACCGTCATCGGGGTTTCGTCACTTCATTACCCAGCAACCCGACCCGACCCGGATAAGGAATTTTAAAAGTTTTAAAACCTTTTTAAACTCCCCACCCCTTCATTAAACCATTTCTTTCCCTCTTTCTCCCATTTCCTCCCCTTTCAACTTCCTTCCCTTCCCAAATTCCCCACATTCTCCCTTTCCCCATCCCAAATCTCCTTTCTTGGTCGGAGTCTGCTGCTGTGATTATCAGTTTTCTTGTTGGGTGCCATCACTTTCGTGTTGTTTTCTCCTCTTCCAAGGTATGTGTTTCTGAACTCTACCCATTTACTCTTCATTTTGGTTTTTATTTACTATTAGCATATTTTTTGTGTGTGGGTCTTTGATCTTTGACCATATCTTGTCTAACCTAGGTTATTAGTCCCACGAAATGCCTTGACAAAACTCAAGAAATTAGGGCTTTAGACTTGTAAATTTGGTAGGTATTTAGGTTGAAGAGCGTTAGGGAAATGTTGGGTCTTTGGTTTGAATCACATGGGTTAATTGTGGCAACCCCAGTTCTGTCTCTGAATGACAGAACGAAACCCCGATGACGGACCGTCGTAACCACGACGGACCGTCATAGGGTCCGTCCCAACACCCCACAACTTGTTTTCTCCAAAGTGTCCACCAACGAATACATGTGACGGACCGTCATGCCCACGACGGTGCGTCCTGCACAACCGTCTTGGTTGTTAGAGATCCCTTTCCCAAGGGTCTCAATAATTTTTCCAAGTGTCCACTGACGGACACATGTGATGGACCGTCATGCCCACGACGGTCCGTCCTGCACAACCGTCTTCGTTGTCAGAGACCCCTGTCCCAAGGGTCTCAATAATTTTTCTAAGTGTCCACTGACGGACACATGTGACGGACCGTCATGCCTACGACGGCCCGTCCTGCACAACCGTCGTGACGGTCAGAGACCCCTGTCCTAAGGGTCTCAACACTTTTTCTAAGTGTCCAATGACGGACACATGTGACGGACCGTCATACCCACGACGGTCCGTCCTGCACAACCGTCGTGACGGTCAGAGACCCCTGTCCTAAGGGTCTCAACACTTTTTCTAAGTGTCCACTGACGGACACATGTGATGGACCGTCATACCCACGACGGTCCGTCCTGCACAACCGTCGTGACGGTCAGAGACCCCTGTCCTAAGGGTCTCAACACTTTTTCTAAGTGTCCACTGACAGACACATGTGATGGACCGTCATACCCATGACGGTCCATCCTGCACAACCGTCTTGGTTGTCAGAGACCCATGTGCCAAGGGTCTCAACACTTTTTCTAAGTGTCCACTGACGGACACATGTGACGGACCGTCATGCCCACGACGGTCCGTCCTGCACAACCATCTTGGTTTTCAGAGACCCCTGTCCCAAGGGTCTCAATAATTTTTCTAAGTGTCCATAGACGGACACATATGACGGACCGTCATGCCCACTAAGGCCCGTCCTGTACAACCGTCGTACCAGTCAGACCTTCCTTCTGAGAGTCTATATTGTTAAGTATTACATGACGGACCCCATGATGGTCCGTCATACTCACGACGGGCCATCACCAGGTCCGTCGTGCCTTACTGCTACTACAGAACTGTTATTACTGCTTTGAATTTATGTGTATTTTGTCTCATTTTTTCTTGTCATGTTTGCTCCTTTTAGTACTAATGATGATTCTTTACAGGTACTACCTCTCATGGCACCTAAACAAGATCGCGTTTACGCACGTAGACGTTCCAAATCTGTCGCCCCATCTGCCCGACTGGTGATAGGCTCTGATGATGAGCATGATCCCGAGTACGTGCCCCCAGGCACTGCTACTACAGCACGAGCTCCATGTGCACCGAGAGTCACACCCAAGAAGGTGGCATCCGGCGTAGTCACTGCCTCCTAATCTGATGAGGAGCGCACACTGACCGGCACACCTTCAGGGTCAGCTGGTCAAGACGAAGGAGCATCTGGCTCCTTAAGAGTTTCGTAGTCAGAGGAAGCCTCCGGATCCGCAGAAGCCTCTATACCCGCCACAACTACACAGTTTGGCTCGGCTGATGAGGCTGACAGCACTGACTCCACTCCTGGCTCACCAACTGGAGTTCCTGCCCCGGTTGCCGACCAGTCCAACCGGTGGTGTGTCGATGGGCAATACCAAGTATACTTAGACGCCAAGGTTCTCAATGACAAAGGCGTCATGACACGGACCCTTACACTGGAGAGGCGGGTCCTTACGGGAAGTCTCCCCACCATGCCGTATATTCACACTCTCTTCACCAGACACCGGCTGGAGTGGACGGCTCGTTCTTTGGGCCGCTACAGTGAGGAGTTGGTCCAAGAGTTCTATGCCTCTTATGTGGACACTCTCCGATCACAGATAGATAGACGGGCTGCCCCCGCCAAACAGGCCCCACTTGAGCACGTCCGAGTATGCGGCATACAGGTCGACATCTCCCTGCCAGCTATATGCCGATATCTGTATGGCGAGGATGTTGATACCACCAGGACACCTCTCACCGCCGAGTTCGACTACCGGTGGCAAATTGTTAAGAGGGCCGGTTCTTACGTGAGCCATCGCTGAGAGAGACCACCAAGAGGTGGATGGCCCAGCACTTGTCTATTGATGGAGAGGCTGCTGATTGGGTGATGGAGCCAAATGGAGCCATCAGGAAGGCCAACTTGACCTTTACGGCCAAGTTTCTTTGGTTGATAGTCCGCCATTGCCTTTCCCCCACTGCTGCTGATAATATAGTCACATGGGATCGTGCAGTTCTGATGGCCGCAATGATGGCAGGGTTCGAGGTCGACTTCGCTTGGCTTCTACAGGCGGTCATGCATGAGAGAGCCTTCAAGGTCACCACGACTTACCCTTTTCCTTGCATGGTTTTCTCTTTATGCAGATCCGCAGGTGTGCCCATTTGGCACATTGACCAGCTCAGGACCCCGCAGGGAAATGTTGACATCGGCCTCATCAGGGATGAGGCCAATGAGTTGGCTCCACGCAGAGGGCCCCGCCCGGAGGTGGTCCCACTTGGTGAGAACCTGGCAGATACTATAGAGCATGCTCATGCGGCTTCCCAGGCTACTTCTGCACAAACTGACATTACCCCGGTCGAGTCTATCCCGGGTAGTAGCACTGCCCTGAGCTCCTCTCGCTCGGCTCCTTCCGCCACTCTGGTCCCACTTGCTAGGGTCCAGAAACTCGAGGCACAGATGGCCACACTTCTGCATCACATCCAGCCTTGGATGCAGAGGTCTATTGTTGAGGCAGAGGAGCGCATGGAGCGCAAGATGGCACAACACATAGAGAGAAAGATCGCAGAGGTACATCAACGCTTAGACGCTTTTGAGTTGCGAGTGCTTGCCCGACCAGCACCTCCGGTGGACATGTCGACCCTTCAGGCTGCGCTTGAGAGTCTGCGGGCTGATCTTGATACGATCTTAGAGGCGAGGGTGCCTGAGTCTGAGGCCCATTCTGCAGAGCCTGCTGAGGACACAGTGATGGCTGCTCTTTTTGCTACTTCTGATGTTCCACCACCTCTCCCACGAGAACATGCCAAGAGACGCAGTGGTCGAGAGGAGGATGAGGCTAGGGCGAGGAAGAAGGAGCGCCATGAGATGGAGGCTGCGAGGAGAGCTTTGATTGCTGACGAGGAGGCCCGTACGTTGAGGGCTGTAGAGTTAGCTGTCGGGGCGTCTAGCTCCAGAATTGTAGATACTGTGGGAGGCACTACTGATGGTGCTGTTGATGCTGAGGACACTACTGAGGGTGTCCAGACTACGCAGGGAGTGGGTTCCGGTGAACCGGACCCACCAGCTTGCTGATCGCCGGCGCTTAGCGCCTCAGGTTTGCTTCACTTACCTTTCGCGTATTTTAGTTTTTTTTATGCATTGGGGATAATTGCATATCTTTTGTTGGGGGTGGGGTAAATGGAAAGTGAGTACTTGGGTGAATTCTGAGTAGCCCAAGTTCACGATCCTCTTTTGGGGTTTTCTTGCCTGTGTTCTTTTTTCTCAAAAGACTTATTACTTTTATTGTTGAACCGGCATGTCATATCTTATGTACACAGTATAAATTTGAAGCATGATGGCCAAAATAAATATGATATCCCGATAATCAAAATGATGCATGACTAGGCATAGTAATTGATAATTGTGTGGTTTGAAACATGAAATAAAGATACAATACTGCATGATCCTGAATCTAAGACTCGAACTAGGTGTCTAATAATCTGGGAATGTAAGGAATGTCAAGTGAGTGTGAGGTGAATTCAAATGTCCACCATCAATACTGAGCTAGAACTTGCCTGGTTAGTCCTACTAAAAGTGAGTCAAATCAAACAATTAGGAAAGGATCATAGGCCTTTGTTCGAAATAGTCAATCTTAAGCCTAAAAAAATAACAGAAAACCAAATGAAGTTAACCCTTATTGATCCAAATGATTTGAGCCTAAAAATAGATTTTTCTTTGTCATCCCAACTGATCTTCTCGGGGAACAATGTGTTGGCCCTGGTCCCTCCTTGGACATGTGCACCTCAATTTATGCCAAAAAAGCATAAGTTGAGGGTGGATAATGCAGAAAGCAGCCTTGTCGTGGCCCTGACCCAACCATGGGTATTGTGAACCTTAACTCATGGCAAAGTCATGAGTTGAGGGTGGCTGTTATAAGGAATACTCCGGAAAATTGAGGTTGAAAGTATGAAGAGGAAGAAAGAAAAAAAAACAGAAGTGACTAAAAATAAAAATAAAATAAAAAAATAATAATAAAAATAAAAGAGAAAAGTCACTCACATATAAGGATGAGAAAGGGAAAGCAGCAAGGTAAAAAGAAAATTGAGAAATTGGGCGAAATAGAATAATAAAAAGGTAGTGTGTTTAGTCGATATGTCAAGGAGGGCAATAAGTCACTAAAATATACCTAAATATACCCTACCTGACCCCGAGCCTATGTTACAAGCTAAAAAGTCCTATTGTGATCCTAAGAGTTGTATGACGAACTTAAAGTAGTGAAAATAAGGGCAAGCCTATGGCAATATGTATAAATGAGTTGTGAATTTGTTCTGAGAGTGAGTGTCGAAAAGTGATCCTTATACTCAAACTAAAATCATTGTGTGAAAAATGAGGATGTTATTTGAAGTGAGGACAGTAGTTGCAACACCGGAAATATTAGCACCTCAGTGAGAAATTGAAGAGGATAGGTGTCATTGCGTAGTGAGTCTGTGTCATGGTCTGATTCTACACAAGTCAATGCCTATTAGTGATACCATGAATGAACATAATGATAATGATCGGGATTGATAGCCAAATGATTGCGAAAGTTAAAATATGGATACTCTTGTACAAAGATTTTGTATGGAGTCATAGTGAGTCGCTTGAGGACAAACAATGAATTTAAGTTGAGGGTGTTGATGTACCGTGGTTTCACGGTATTTCTAATGCTTTTTCCTTAAGTTTAGTGTGTGTCGAAAGCCTTTTTGTGTTGATTTTTATTTAAGTTTCTCTTTGTTTGCAGAAAATCTGTCCAAGGATGAACACGGAAGTTTTTGAGAAAGAAATGCAGAAGAGACCACCTACGAAACTTATGATGGTCCGTCGAGGCTGTGACGGTCCGTAGGTGGCATCGTAGTGAGGAGAGAAGCTGCTGAAGGAAGATGGGGAAGTCTGACCAAGTGTGGGATTACGGAAGTCCATGACGGACCGTCATAGCCACGACGGTCCGTCCTGCTTGTTCGTCGTGATGATCAGAGAAGTAGTCTCAGTACCCAAATTCCAAGAAGTTTAAACAAAACCTCGTTTTTGGGGTTAGATTTTTTGGATAATTTTTAGTTCTCTTGTTATAGTATTGAACTCTCGATTTTGGTAATTAAGATACTTTTTCCGGAATTGATTGTTGGTGATTTTGTTGATTAATCAAGTTAAATTCTGGAATTTATTCATTCTCATAAAAGTAAGTGCATGAATTCTTCCATTAACAATATGAATTGTGTAATTACGAACATGGGTAACTAAACCCCATAGCTAGGGTTGTGGGAACCATGGGTGAATAACAAGGTAAAATCTAACTAAAATAACAATTCTAGAATGGTGTCTTGCATGTATTGATAATTCTTTCGTGTAGAAGTCTTTTTAACGGATAGCCAACGTTAAAACTCGCCTTAATGCTACTTACCGGACCAAGGAGGTAGATAATAGGAAAAGAATTATCAACATAGATTTAGTGTAGACTATCTAATAGGCTAGTATTGGTTGGTACGAGTTAATAACTTAGTCAAATACCGAAAACAATGCTTAATATGAGGTAAAGATAAGGGTTAGTATAGCAACACACGTAGCCGGACCAAGGTGCAGAGTGAAATTCTCTAGATGCCAGACCAAGGATTTAGAGATACATAACTTATCACTTTACATGCAAGATATTATGATAGAATTGTTATAGTTAGATTTATCAAGTTAGGAACCTGTGGGGAACACTTAAGCCCTAGTTACTTTTATAATTTGATTAAACTCCGAAAGTTGAATCTGTTAGTTGTTCATTTTTATTTAGTTAATCATTTTCATTAATTTAGAAATAAACCCCCCCCCCTTTTCGTCTTTTGTTTTTTCGGAAAATAGTTGGCTAAATAATAGTAATAATAGAATAAAGTTAAGTCTGAACTATTTTCCTTGTGGGATCGATCCCAACCTCATCAGTTGGGTTCTTTACTTGATACGACCGCTTTACTTCTTATTTGAGAAGTAAGTTTGAGCGTATCAACATGATCAGGCAAACCTGAATCTTCAAATCCCGGAGGTTGTTTGACATACACCTCCTCCTTCAGATTTCCATTTAGAAACGCACTTTTCAGGTCCATTTGAAATAACTTGAATTCCTTGTGTGCAGCAAAAGCAATGAGAATTATGATAGCCTCCATTCGAGCAACAGGAACAAATGTTTCTTCATAGTCAATTCCTTCCTCTTGATTATACCCTTGCACCACCAGTCTTGATTTGTTTCTGACAACAATACCATTTACATCCAGTTTGTTTCTAAACACCCAGCGAGTGTCTATTATGGTTCTGTCAACTGGTCGGGGTACCAGGTGCCACACCTTACTTCGCTCAAATTGGTGAAGCTCTTTTTGCATGGAGACTACCCAGTCAGGGTCCTTTAACGCTTCCTTGATACTCTTGGGTTCTATCAAAGACATAAATGTTGAGAATGACACAAGATTTCGTGCTTTTGTTTTTGTTTGAATTCCGGATTCTAGAGAAGATATTAGATTGTCTAGTGGATGTGAAGATTGATGTTTCCACCCAGACTTTCTAGTAATCTCTTCTTCTCTATCATCATCAAGATCTTCTTCACTGTTATTTGAATCGTGGGACCTGATGTCTGTATCACTGTTCAGAGGACCAGGTCCGTCAGATGATTCATCTTGAGGTTCTTCACTTTCTTAAATGATTTTTCTTTCTCCAATCAACTCTTCCAGCTCATCTTCATCCCATTTTTCATCCTTTGTTCTGCCTTCATCAAACTTGACATGTACACTTTCTTCCACGCATTTTGTTCTCTTGTTGAACACTCGATATGCTTTGCTTGACAATGAGTAGCCTACAAACACACCTTCATCACTTCTGGCATTAAATTTTTTGAGATCATCCTTCCCATTGTTCAGAACAAAACATTTGCAGCCAAAAGGCTTCAAGTGAGCTATTGAAGGTTTCTTATCATTGATTAACTCATAAGGAGTTTTATTGATAAGAGACCTTATAAGACATCTGTTAAGAACATAACAAGCAGTATTTACAGCCTCATCCCAGAAACTCATAGCAAGTTTAGAGTCAATCAGCATAGTTCTTACAATCTCCACCAGTGTTTGATTCTTTCTCTCCACTCCTCCATTTTGTTGAGAAGTCTTGGGAGCTGAAAAGTTGTGACTTATTCCATGTTCACCATAGTAACCTTCAATCTGAGCATTTTTAAACTCAGTGCCATGATCAGATCTTATGCTTCCAATCTTGCAATTTAACTTTGATTGCATGGCTTTGAAGAAAACCATCAGTTGCCCAGCCGTCTCATCTTTTGTTCTCAGGAACATTACCCACGTGTATCTTGAAAAATCATCAACCACAACAAGAATGAATTTCTTGCCTCCTCTGCTCAGTACTCTGATTGGACCACACAAGTCCATATGAAGCAATTCAAGTGGTCTTGATGTACTGATTTCTTTCTTGGCCTTGAATGAGGACTTTGTCTGTTTGCCGTTGCACATGCATTACAAACTCTACCGTTTGTGAACTTCACTTTAGGTAGTCCGCGGACCAGGTCCCCTGCCACAAGTTTGTTTAGGAGAGTAGAGCTTACATGACCAAGACGTCTGTGCCACAACTCAGATTCATCTATTTGAGCACTTAGACAAGAGAGATTATCTCTTTCTATGGATTCTAGATCAGCTACATACATATTTCTCACTCTTGTTGCAGACATTACCACCTTCCCGGTTACACAATTTGTCACAAAGCACTTGTCAGCCATGAACTTTACTTCATTTCCTCTGTCACATATCTGAGATATACTCAGAAGATTGTACTTGAGCCCTTCCACATAGTGCACATTGTTGATTGAGTTACTGTCAAACTTGTCTATCTTTCCAATTCCAAGAATAGAGCCTTTCTTGCCACCACCAAAAAACACACCACCACCCTCGTGTGCCTGAAAAGAGAGGAAGTTTGAGGTATCGCCTGTCATGTGTCTGGAGCATCCACTGTCCATGTACCATCACTGACTCCTTTCTCTCTTCTGCACAAGAATCACTTGTTAGTTTTAGGAACCCACTTCACACGAAGTTCCCAGTAACTATCAAATGGCTTGATAAGATATCTACCAACCCAAGGAGGTGATAGATTTTTATAATGATGACGAGACTCAATTCGTTTTTTCATTTCTTTAGCATGTCTATTGTTTCTGATATGTTCGTCGCACGGACCAGGTCCTTGCTTCCTGTTCGTCCGACAACTTTCTATTTTTACAAATTCCACATGCCTTTTCTTAGCCTCTTTTAGTTTGTCACAACCTTATTTCATATGGCCATTTCTTCCACAGTGAGTATATAAAAGGTTATCAGCCACTGACACATACTTGCTATGTGGATTGTATGGGGGTTCTATTCTTCAGCTTCCTAGTCCCCTTTTTCCATTGAAACTTTATTGAGAGAGATTTGAGAGAATCTTAGAAGAATCAGTCTATTTCAAAGACTTACTTAACTCTTCTTTGATTTTCTCAAGATATTTCTGAAGCTGAGAATTTTTTTTCAAGAGAAGCTGCTAGCTTATTTTTTGAGATTTATTGTTCTCCAATTCTTCATCATAGATACTAAGCTTTCTTTTATCATGTTTAGGAATACTAGGTTGTTCTTCGTCAGCATGATGTTTAGACTCTAGCATCCCTATCCTTTTACCCATTTCAAAAATCTGTGTTAGAAGAGCCACCTTCTCATTCTAAAAAATGCTCAACTTTTCAGTTAGGCTTGAGTTTTCAATTGATCTTTCATCTACTGAATCAATCAATAAAGCAGCAAGTTTTCTCAGACTTTTAGCAGACATATTTCCTAGGTCATCTTTTAATTCAAAAAGAGTTACCTCAGAAGCATCATCCTCATCATCTGATCTAGCCATCAATGAAAACATTTGGTTGAAGATACTTTCATCATCTTCAATGACCAACATCGAGACATCTTCATGTTCTTCAATTTCTTCCCTTGACTCGCTTGAATCATCACCCCATACAACAAAGGCTTTTTTCACCATCTGATCAGCATGTGCCTTTATTCGAACTTTGTCTGGGACTAGGTCCTTCTTACGATATCTCACTTCATGAGATTCTTGTTTTTGATTCTGATAATCTCTCATAAAGTGACCTGGTTTGCCACATCTGTGACATAGGTCATTTGTTGTTGCCATTCTGCCAATAGTTCCCTTCTTTTGAAAGCCACCATGTTTTTTGATGATTTTTTGAAATTTCTTTGTCAAGTATGCCATTTCAACTTCTTCTTCTGACATCTCACTTTGTGAAGATTTCAAAGCGATGCTTTTTTCTTTCTTTGATTCTTTTCCAGCAGCTCCTTGCTTCCTGTTCATCTCATAGGTTTGTAAGTTCCCTATGAGCTCATCCATAGGCAATGTCATCAAGTTTTGTGCCTCAGTAATCGCATCCACTTTGCTTTCCCAAGATTTTGGAAAAACCTTGAGAATCTTCCTTACTTGCTTGCATGTAGGAATTGGTTCTCCCAGTCCTCTGAGCTCATTTGTAATAGATGTGAAACGAGAGTTCATTTTGAAAATAGTTTCACCTTTCTTCATCACAAAATTTTCATATTGAGTAGTAAGCATATCAATCTTTGATTCTTTACCCCTTTGTGTTCCTTCATTAGCAGTTTGAAGACAGTACCAAATCTCTTTTGCGGATTCACAGGCAAAGATTTGATTGTATTCATCAACACCAATACCACATACCAGAATCTTTTTCGCTTTAAAGTTCTTTTCAATCTTCATGCGGTCAGCTTCGGTGTACTCCTTTCTGGTCTTCACTTCATAGGTGGTAAGTGTTCCATCTTTTACCTCCTTCATAGGAACGTATGGTCCATCTAGAATAATGTCCCACAGCTCAGAGTCTTCAGCATTGATATAGTCATGCATTCGGTTCTTCCACCACCCATAGTAGTGACTATTGAAACGAGGTGGCCTTGTTGATGATTGCCCTTCTTCCAAATTTGGTGGAGCAGCCATTCCTTCAGGATCTTTCTTTTCTTGGTGTTAACCAACGTGAAAAGTTAAGCTCTGATACCACTTGTTGGAATGTATGCATCCACGAAACTAAGATGGGACCTGGTCCCCGTAACAATATAAAACAGTAAATAATGAAACAAAGACATTAGTAAAAGAGACAATCACTTTTACGTGGAAATCTCCTTGATCAAGGTAGTAAAACCACGACCTGTTCTCAACAGGACTTTTCAAAAACCACTTTCACTAATCTTCTCTCAAGCAAGAGTAAAAGTCGGTTACACACCAAGAGACTAACTTGTTAGCCTCTTTTCTAAGCAATACTCACTATTGCTCATCTGAGCACGAGCAGATACAACGCTGCTCCATAAGAGCCTAAGTTAGCCTTAACTAAAACTTTTACAATGAAACACCCAAGTTCGATACGTTTCTAATCACTTCGAAACGAATCTTACAAATTAGAACAATTACAAGCAATTATAAAAACAACAAATCACTGGAAGGACTGAACGCCCTTTGAATTTGATTTCTTGTTGTTTTGATCCTTGCTAGTATGTTTTATTTTTGAATGAATGAATAATGCATGATGTTTTGTTTGTTATATATCATAAAGATATGTTGTCCATCAAACAAAACATCCTAGACGATTCTGATTGAAGATGTACACTGCTCCTCACCAACTTCGCTGACACAGACAGCTTTTACAGCTGTATGTACTTTTTTCTTTGGAAAGACCAGTTCTTCAACTCTTCGGAGTACCGGGTCCCTGCACTGGTGAGGAATCATCAAAACACCCTTTGGGAAGCCTCCTGTCAAAGCAATTATTTCATTCTCTTTATCTCCAAACATGGCATCAGCCACCTGTCGGAGTCTTCTCTATCGGAGTTGCTTATTTTTTCTCAAACTCGTTCAATGTAGCTATGATTTTATCCCATTAGCCAAATTTTTCTTTTATCAATTCTCATATGAATTTCTCTCAATTCAACCTTCAAAAATCCCCAATTTTTTCAACAATCACCTAAATATCCTTCAAAATCTCAATTTCTACACAATCTCTTGCCTTTTCTCTCGAGATGGATAAAATTTTACTCAAAATCATTAACAATTCATTGCTCCAAAAAGTTTGTCAATTTTTGGGTTTAAACTTGTAGATGCAGTTAGTTTAGTTTAGTTGGGTAGAAATCTTTAAATGAAAATTTTGTAAGATTTTTGTACTATTCAACGTTTAGGGTATATTTGATAATCAAAGCTTTATCATAACTAAAAAAGAAAGGTAAATGTGATACCTAACTATTTTAAATTTTGTGTTTATGCTTGAATCTGTACCTACTGCTTTAAAATTTTTGAAGCTACTAAGGAAAACAAAGGAAGGGACAGTGGTGGTTCACAATGGTTGATGGTCTGTTTTCACATGGTGGAGTAACAATATTTTTTTCCTGTGAGTTTTTTAGTTGGGCTAGTATGAGATGTATATGATTTGAATGTAAGATGGGGCTTAAATCTTAATGACAGAAGGCCAATGAAGACGGAGATTTGGTGGTGGATGAGTGAAGTTCACATGGTGGATTGTAGACAAACAAGAAAAATAATGTTAAAAGTGAAAACATAAAATAAAAGGTAACACAAAAAAAATTAACCAGAAAAACAAAAAATTAATAATGAAATAAAAAAACACTTATAAAGTTAAAGTTTTATTTACTCCTTCATCTCAATTTATGTGATACTTTTCAGATTTCAAGATTCAAATAAGTCTAGCTTTGACCGTTAATTTTTTCATATACCTTTTAATGTTTTGAATTGTTATTTATTGTGACTTACAGTAATTTTTACGTAGTTTATAATATATAAATTTATTTTTAAAATTTTGAAAATTTCATGCACAAATTTTTAATTAAATTTAAATTATTTGACTATCGAAAAATAAAAAATATCGCATAAATTGAAATAGAAAAAATATTTTTGCTCTCACTCTCTCCAACAGAGTGAACTACACATTTTTTAACATTTATAGAGTGAATAACTTCATTTTAAAATAAACTAAGGGTGTGTTTGGTATGAAGGAAAATGTTTTCCACGTTTTCCTGGAAAACAAGTAGATTTTGGACTTATTTTCTCATGTTTGGTTAGTGAGTAAAAAATATTTTCTGGAAATGATTTTTAGTGTTTGATTTATGAATGAAAAATATTTTTGAGAGACATCTTTTATTTTTACTAAAGTAAAAAATAATTTATGAAATTGAAAATATTTTTTAAAATCAAATTATTATTTTTTGGGAGTGGGGGTGGGGGGTAGGGGGTTAAATTTTTGGGGAGGGGTTGGGGTTGGGGGGGGGGCTGGCCGGTGAGGGAGGGGGGTCAGGGATCGGGTGAAAAAATAAAATTTTGAAATTGAAAATATTTTTAAAATCGATGTTTTTTCCAAAAAAAAATGTAATTTGAAATTGGAGGAGAGTTATGGAAAATGTTTTCCTTAATTTTTGAAGGGAAGTCATTTTCCTTAATTTTGACGAAAATGAGTTAATTTGGAAAACATTTTCCATAACTTTTATCCCAACCAAACATGGGAAAATTGGAAAACATTTTCCAGAAAATGTTTTCCTTCATACCAAACACACTCTAAAAGGTAATAGAACTCCGTGACATATGAGTATGCAATTAAAAATCTGGCTATAAATATAAAGGCTTTAGACCATTTTCTCTTAAGTTATTTTGGTTAACTTTTAGTAGTTTTTAGCCATCATAAAATATATCTTTAATTAAAATATTTTTAAAGGATATGTAAGTCTAATAGAGAGGATGTAACAGACAAAACAGAATCTTCCCCCACAATTATTTAGTAAAGAAAAGGACAAAAATTCTTTAATCCAATGCAATTAATATTTTTCTTAAAAGAATAATTTTCAAGAATGATAAAACATAAATACATTTGTGTAGGGGCCTCCTCAGAATTAGGACCAAAGTGAACAAAAAGCACTTCACTTATTAGTATGTCCAATTTCTTATGGTATTTGTAACATCATCCAACACTTGCAAATTGAAACAACAACAAAAAAAAAATGGCAATTTTAATCGCAAGGTTGCCATGCAGATGCAGTCAACAACGATAAATCCTTCCATCCCAATTTCAAACACCCATTTTCTTCCACCAAAGTATATCCTCTCGGAAACATCCCTAATAATAAACTTGCTTGAGCAGATGGAGTACCCGATAACGAAACGGGTAAAAACCTGATTCGTTTCAATTCATCGCCCCATCTCTCTACGGGTACTTCCCCGGTCCTCTTGGGCCCACCTACCGCAACAATATTCCTAATTTCGCTACCGAACAACTGCTGTTCCACCGTATGCCTCTCTACACTCTCTTCACTCAATCCATCCCCTAATGCATCAAACAAGGCTGAGTAATAATGCAATGCCTCAACGAATCGGCCCAAAAAGTTTCCTCCGTGACTCAGATCTTGTTCAACCAGTGTGATCAATTTCGGCCTTAATAAAGTTAACAATCGGAAAGTACCTAAATCACTCCCTGTGATATCGTAGAGGCAATGGTGCATCCAATTGACAACGGTAGTTTCCCCAATTTTGACTCCGAGTTGATTCAGGTCTGTGATGTGTCCAATTTTGCCTTCAAACGGTTGAAACTCGAACGGAAGTCCGAACGAGTTGGCGAATTCGGTGAGTCGACGGCCGGTGGATTCGAGTAATTCCATGGAGGATCCGACGCCGGTGATTTTGATGGAACGGAGCTTTCTCGATCGAGAGGAGAGGATTTGGAACAATCCTGGCCATTGAAGACCTTGCATGATGTCGAGATCGATGACGTGGACGTGATCTTCACCTTCTAATGCTTGGTAAATAGCTTGATTTGCTGTGTAGTGAGAGAATTTGATGAGCGGACTTATTGTATTGTAAGATTGCAGAGCGGTGAAGAGTTTTTGGGAATGCGTGAGAGTTAGGGATTTGAGGTTAAGCGGAGAATAAAATCGGAGATGAGAACTGATAATTCTGGCCGATAGAGATTCAGCGAAGTAAGCCGCGACCCGCTCAGCCGATGAGCCGAACGGCGATGAAAGCTCAGCGATTTCCGGTAATAAATTAGCAGCTTCATCGAGATTATCCATAGCAACAAACTCAGCGCATTGAAGGAGCAAGCCGAGAAGGCGAAGGCCGATGGAATCGGCGTCAACGAGAACTAACTCCTCACCTTCTTCTTCCTCCTCATCTCCCCTTTCATTTCGGGGCCGTTTAGTAAGAAGTTGAGGTTCATCTGAGACCGGAGTAAACTCAGCAATTGAGCGCTTAGAAGACATGGAAGATGAAGATGATGTATGATTAATTGGAATTACAGATACGAAAGAGAATTGAAGCATGATCATTCATCACATCACATGGCAAAGAAGGTAGAAAAAAAAATGAGTGGTGAGGATAACTGAAAGGGGGGATTTGTGAAAAAAAGGTCGATGACTTTTTGGAATTATTCATCTTTGTAAGACACATTGAAGTGAGGTTTTTGTATTTTTGTGTTTGAATTTTTCCTCAATCATAAAATACTATACTCTCCTTTTAATAATACTAGTACTACCATTATTATAATCCCTAATTCATTACAAATATATTCACATCTCTTCCAAGGGAAAAAACATAGTTTCCTTGGAATTTAATATCCTCTCTCTTGATTATATTAGGTGTTCTAAATAAATTCACTTTTTTTTTTGGTTAATTTTGGAGTAATATTTAACCTTAATCTAGGAAATTCAAGAAACAAAAAAATGTTAGTGAATCGGTTCATATTTACTCAAAAACATAGAAGAATTCATAATAGAATTCCGAGTGAAGCAATTTTACCAAATTTAAAGGAGGGATCACCTATTCGAAAATTAGTTGTACGATTAGTCAATATCATATAACTTTTTTTTCATCAACTATTCGGAACGGTGGATTATCTAAAATTTGAGATGGCGAATGGAAAATAAAAATTTTTTTTACATGTAATTGTTAATGAAGGTGAAATTATCAAATTCTAAATTATTAATATCAATTTATACTGAATTGCTCCACGTATTGTACCCAAATAACATTTTAAAACAAATCAAAGCTAATCCAATTGCTCAATTATTAAAGATCAGCTACCGAATGAATAAACAATAAATTAGAGATGGACTGAGTAACTAAAGTTTGAACCGTGTTAAGCCATTTCTAAATTCATTTTTTATTTTATGTTAAGGGATTTATGTTTTTAATATACAAAAACAATTTTATTTTAGTTTCTAATATATTTTTCTCACAAAGGAATTCAATTGAATTATGACCTTTAGGATCATATAACTCTGCCATAATGTGGACAAGTGACGAACCCCACATGATGAATAATAAACTCCTGTGTTTTTTATTTGTTCAATTTTGATTTTACACAAATATTAATTTGTATAGTGAGTTTATTTTACCCATATCAATAGATAAAATCTTAAATATATTACTCACTATATTTTTCAAAAATATTAAGTCAAAGTGAACAAATTGAAAATATAATAGGAAAATGTTAATTATCCTTTTTTAATTTATAAAAAGTAAAAAAAGACATTAAATTAGAAAATATTTGATAAATAAATCGTGATAATAAAGGGTAAAGTTACTGAAAATTTTGTAAAGAAATGCTTGTAGTCTGTTTCGATACTCCATTTTGCAAACAAATATAATACAGTAGTTATCATGTTACTCCAAGTAGCTTCAATGCCCCACGTTGCTTTGTCACTATTATTTTACCCAAAGAGAAAAAGTAAGGCAAGCTTGATCTAGTACAATATCTTGGGATTCTCGAGGATTTGTTTAGGAAAATATTGGGCAATCTAGAGAGTGTCTTGGGTAAGACATAAAATAATAATTTATGTATTATAAGGGGATAATTGTATATATAATAGCAAATTAATAATCTAAAATAAATGGAGTAGCTAGGTTTTGATTTAATTGTGCTTCATAGCAAATGTTTGCAAAAAATTGTCAGGCGTCTCTCTCCCAAATATCTCGCTCGCCACTCTCCTCCAATCTCTCCCTCGCTTCCTCACTTTTTATACAAACACAAGTGTATAAAAATTGTTTCTAATTGTATAAAGCAGAGAAAATTGTATAAATACATATATTTTTGTTTCCCTCTCTCCCCTCTTCCAGATCTCGCTCGCCACCCTAGCCTTTCTCACTTATACAATCAGAAGCGAAATGTATAAATTGCGTTTCTGTTTGTATAAAGTGTGAGAAAATTGTATATACACATGCAAGTACATATATTTTCGTCCTATACACTTATAATTATACAATAAAAATACTCCCCTGCCCAATTTCTTTTGCCTTTATCTCTTTCTCGTTTTATACAAATTTCAAATTGTATCTAATTTCTCTCTTTCTCGTTTTATACAATTGGATTCAATTGTATATTCCCTGCCAAGTCTCTTTTGTCTTTCTCTCTTTCTCATTTTATACAAATTCAAATTGTATATAATCGTTCTATACACTTATAATCATACAATTCGTTTTATACACTTCGTTTTTATACAAGTCTCTGCCCAAGTGTCTTTCTCTTTCTCGTTTTATACACTTCATTTTATACAATTCGCTTCAACTGTATATGTATAGCGAATTATACAGTTTCTATGTTTGCTATGGAGCGCAATTATGCAAACTTTGCTATAGCATATAAATATGAATTTTTTATTTGCTATATGTGAAAGTTGCCCTATTATAAATAGTAAGAAATATTAGTGACATATGCGGCAATTAGCTAAATGCCACTAGTTCATCTGTAGCAACAATAAAATTTTATATAACTTCCATAAATCTCATGGGATAAGGAGTAAATTACATTTTATTTCTACTTTTTTAATTATAATAATTCATTATAATTTATACATTTTAAATACATAAGTCATCATCCAGATATATTAATTATAATTGAAGATGAATCCTTCTATTGCGCTAAAAAGGGAATAAAATCTGAAAATCTAATTAAATCTCACAAATTACTCTTACATTTCTTCTTACTTCAAATCATACATAGGCAAATTCTGAATGAAGAAATTCAAAATTTGAAATTGCTTCCCTCTGTTCCACGAAGAAACCTTTGAGATTTGATTAACAAACTTTTGTAGAAATTTTGTGTTAGAAAGGTGAGTTATGAATGATACAAAAGTGATGAAATTGTTGTTGGACAAACGATTTTCTTTTGAATCTTCAAGTTCATCGAAGATCTTTTCAATTTTGATTCAAGTTGTTTGAATTTGCTATGTATACCCTCTGTTTTTTTAATTTTGAATTTGTATATTGATATATAAGTCGTGATACATTACTAGTTTGATGCATATGTAATGTATTTTTAGATCCCGAAATTCTTCTTTGTATTCTTCCAAAAATATTCTCAATTTTTTAATCAAACTTCTCAACAAATTGTATTAATACAACATGAACATATCCATCTTGTTGAGACATTTCAGAATCTGAGAAAGTGAGGTGAGGTACGAACGATACAAAAGTGATGAAATTGTTGTTGGTCAAAATATTGGTTTGTGAATCTCAAATCAGTCATTGCAACTGAATTAGAGATCAATGAGCTGAGCATAAATTTGAACATCTGATGCATCGTTGAGGTGAAGAAACAAGAGTTGAATTTTTTTTAATGTATTTGTTATGCATGATTCAACAAACAAAAAGACTGAAGAGATGCATAGCATTGAGATCATTCATACCTTTTATAACATTGTTGTAACACCCCGTAAATTCAATGACCTATACTAAAGCCTTATATGTTGAAAAATAATGATATTAGACCTAAATAAGTGTAAATAACTTGTTTGAGAAGTATTGATCCATAACATTAAAGAAAGCCCTTAACGTTCGAAAACTAGCGAAATTGAACTAGTCGATGTCCCTATGTTTGGTTAAGATTTCGGAGGGTCATATGAAGTCCAAAACTTGTAAAAAGATTCTGAATAGGTAGAGTGTACTATAAAGGATCAAAACGTACAGTTATGACACCCCAAGGACCACCGGAAGGGTCCTTGGGAAGGACCCGAGCTTGGGTAAGCAAACTGCCAAGGCAGCTGCGCGCAGGCAGCATCCTGGTGGCTGCTGCACGACGCGCAGCCATCACGTGAGGATCTGAAGTTGGCCTCGCGACGCGGGGCTGACACGGACCCTACTGCCTCAGCTTAAAATTCAAAAATAAATTGGGGAATTAATCTCGCGACGCAACCTACTTCCTAAATATAATAAAAGTCATATTTTGGGTGTTTTGACTTCACAAATAAACCCATTTAAGTGAGGAATTTTTTGGGTAATTTAATGGGTGACTATATAATGTCTTAGGGTCAGTTTTAGGTCAATTTTATCACTCAAATCAAGTCCCAAAAGTTGAACTCAAAAATCTCTCTCTCCCTCCCAAAATTCTCTCCTCCTCCAAAACTCTATTGAAGACCATTAGAGCTCCAAGAACGAGATCAAACCTTCAAGTTTTTCAACCCAATTTTGTGGCTTTCTCATCTATAAGGTATGGTTTCTTTCACTCTTGGGAATCCTTTCCCCAAAAGGTCTTTCAAAAGATGAATTCTAAATCCTCCAAAATAAGGGTTTTCTCTCCTCACATGGGTCTTCTTTCTCAAAACGAAATTGTATATCAATTGTGATGAATTATGATAAATTAATGTTGTTTAAGTGTGAATATGATTAATTGATGAATTCATATGAGTTTTTCCTTGATCCATGTCTTTCCCCCAAATCCCTAATTCTTGATTGGTTAAGGTGAATTGATGAGGGTGATGAACATGTCACTTATTTACTTTGATTTTAGTGATGTTAATACTTCATGAATTGCCCTATTTCATATGTTGGTTGTGAGTTCTTGGGTATTGAAGTATGAAGTCCCAAGAAGGGCAAAGAGGTATGATCTTGATTCTCTTTTGATCTCAATTATGTAAGGTGAAATCTACTTATGTGATAGTGATGATATAGCTAATTGTGTTGTTGTGATGTTCGTGATAAGCATCTCTCATTCCTAACCCTAGATTCATAAATTGGCTATGAAGTATGTAATTATGTTAGATATGATTATTATATGATTGAATGTAGTTTCTCATGATTATGATAATGTGTCTAAAGTGAAAGAATAATTCTCACTTGTGATTACCTATGAGCTATTATGATAAGATGTTTACGTAAGGGTCTAGAAGATACCAATGTGAACTTGTATAATGTCATAAGATGATTACTAAAGGAAATAATTGCTTAGCACCGAAACGGCATGCAAATGAGATGGAGGTATCACGTTAGTAAGTCCGGTCTCCCTCAAGGATTTCCTCACGTTAGTAAGTTCGAATTCCCTAATTATGTGTTGTCTCATGAGATGAAAACCTAAACGTTAGTAATTCAAGGTTTATAGAAACAATCTCCTTGACCCTTAATTATGTGCCCACATAGGACTCTAGCTTAGTGGATCCACCTAGATAGCTACGTACTAATGGTTACACCTTAGGCAAGTGTTAACCCTCTCTTTTCGGTGTGGGAGTAGAACACCGGATTCCATGTAGCTCACATGGTCTCATGTTGGTTATTGCACTTCTTTCCCTAACATAAAAGTAAATGAATAAGTTAAGTATGTGAACTATTATTAGGGTTGTCTTGAAGGCTTCTACATAGTGTAAGGAAGGGTATGGGACTTCTCTTACTCATTGCACATGTGGAATCCTATAGGATGATTCTAGTAGTGTTCTTTTATGATTATGATTATGATTATGTTGATAAGCTATGATTAGTATTGGTGTATGAAGCATGTTATATATGAGAATATGTTGTAAGTATGAAGTGGGTTGCCTAATGTGATACTTAGCTTTGGATAGGGTTATAGGGCTTTATTCTTGGCATTGCACAAATGTTGCTTGAGTTACTTATATTTTATTATGATGATGATGTTCCTTATATATGTATATTGAATTGTTGGTCATTGGCATAGTTTTGACTAAATGGTGTCTTTCCACATGCATTAACGACTTTTATGCATAGGGACCATACTTAGTACATGTTTTTTGTACTAACCCATATCTTCCCTTTTTTCCCAACATTGTAGGTTCGGGCGTTGAGGTATCATTGAGGCTAAAGCAAGAAGGCTTGGACTAGACTCTCCAAGTTTTGGTATGCCCTCTAGTTCGAGGATGCTACCACACACTCTATCTTAGTAGTACTTGTATTGTCTAATAGACATTCATTTCTTTCTTATTGTTGAAGATATTGATGTAAGCTCTATGTGGCAATTATGAATTTGTATAAGGGCTTTGCCCGGATTGTTTGATTTCGTTTAGATGGTGGTATGAGACAAAGTACTAGACTAAATTCCTATGCATTTTTTAGTTGGCATTGCGAGAAGCCTATGTATGCTTCCTATGTAGAGGTCTATGTAAACCTCCTTGCTATATAAGCAAAAGTTTTAATTTTTTTGCGTTTTTGACTTATTATTTGCTATGTCGAATGCTAAGAGGCTTGTCTTAGTCCTCTTGAGGACAACGATGCCGATAACGACTAGGGTGTACTTTGAGTCGTTACAGTTGTGGAATTGTTTTTGAATTTCGTTTTCGAGATTGATAGATTTATCAATATATTAAGGTTTGAGATCGATAAATTATTGTTTGGTAATTGTTATGTATCAGATACATTTAGTATAAATTCAAATATACATATACATTACTATTTATGTAACTTATTTTGTTTGAGAGCTGAATCCATATTTATTAGTATGTTGTAGTTGAAAAGATTGATACATTTGATATAATTTTTGTATCAAGTACCAACACTAATTAAGGTTATGTATTCAAACTAATATTTGAATAAGACGCATTGTGCATGATAGAATTGCAATGTATCATAATGTTGAAACGAAGGCAATATACATTAGTTTAAGAAATAAAATCAACTAGATACATTTAAAATCCGAACCTATATGTATCGGAAAAGATTAACACCCAAAAAATCGAAAAATAGTCAATAATCTAATCATCGAAAAGCAACAAAGGTGTATCCTTCTCGAACTAATTGGGTACGCCCAATACTGAAAGATCGAACCAATGAAATGAAGTGTATCAAAACCCCATTAGAAATTTCTGAAACAATTTCAAATGCACTGCAGGATGAACTTTCTGCATTAGGAATTTTTTCCACCCCTCTTCCATTAAAGAGATCGAAAGTTATGTCATAAGATTGGTGATCAATAAACAGATGAAAAACTCACAATAAAAAGCTTCTTTTGGCATTATGTTAAAAATCACAATTACCTGCCCATGTCTCCTCGTGATATATGTGTTTAGGAGATCCTTCTATCTATGCTTAATCAATCACAAGTAAATTTTTTTAAGCTTTTTAGATGAAAAAACTAAAAAAAAAATAAGAGATTGAAAATTGAAGTGATGAAAGAAATCTACTTGTTAAACATTTGAAATCATTAATTGAAAAGAAAAAAGATTTGAAATTCAAAAATGGATTAATGTAGGTAACTCTAGAGAGATTTGTGGCTTGAAAAAGTAAAGAAAATAATGGGTATGAAATTTCAAATTAATGTATTCGAAAAAAAAGAATGATGGGAGCAAAAAAGGAAATTTTTAATAGGGAAATTTTTTAAAATGTCATTATTTTAGTATTTAATAGGGTATAGTGTCAACACTTTCAATATTTAGTGATAATGTCAAAATTTTATCGTATTATATATTTTAATTATATTTTAATTATTTTCTTTAATTAAAAAGAATACATAATTTATATAACAAATTGGAGCTATTTAGGGGAGAGAAAAATTGTAAAAAGTAACAGATGCTTAAAACTCTTAGATATAATAAATATAATATACAGTTCGAAGTCTATAGATACATAAATATAATATACCTATGAAATATAAAAATACATACTGATTAAAACAGCATCAAAATTCAATATATACTTCCAAATTTATGAATACAAAAAACATTAAAACTATGAAATACAAAAATAAATACTAACTGTGGTACATTGACATAACTATCACAAAAAAAAAACAGAATACAAAATGAATTTATGGATATATACTGATAGAATACAGAATACAATATACAATTCCAAATTTATGGATACAAAAATACAATAAAACTATGAAATACAAAAATACATACTGACTAAAATATCAACAAAATTCAATATACACTTCCAAATCTATGAATAAAAAAAACATTAAAACTATAAAATACAAAAATAAATAATAACTACAACATAATAAAAATTCCATATACACTTACCAATATATTCGATAATAGTAAATACACAATCAAACTTATAAAATGTGTTACATTGACAAAACTTACACACAAAAAAAAAACAGAACACAAAATACAATAAACATATTAAATACAAAAATACATGCTAACTATAACAGTGAATATAAAAAACATTAAAACTATGAAAATATAAAAATAAATAATAACTATAACAGGATGAAAATTCCATATACACTTACAAATGTATTCGATAATAGTAAAATACACAATCAAGCTCATAAAATGTATTACATTGACATCTAACACAAAAAAAAAAAACAGAACACAAAATACAATAAATATATGACATTTTAAAAAAAATTCCAAAAAAATACATTGTAACTATAACAGACTAAAAATTCCATAAACACTTCCAAACGCATTGTAACATGTATTTTTTTGAATCTTAAAAATTACTAAACAAATTAAACTAAATATCCAATACACAGCACATGCAAAAAAAAAAAAACTCTTCTCCAAAAAATTGGTCTTCTTCAACTTCATGGTTACGAATTTGTGTGGGATTTTGCACATCGACGGATTCAGGCATTTTTCCCCGTTGTATATCCTCCTTAGATTTAGAAGCGGAACCTACATTGTTGTTTATTTCTTGAGTGAAAAAAAAATTAAACGATGAGAACTCGGAAGAACTTTGATTATTTTGTCCAATACCTCTAGTAACTCTCTTGAAAGCGTCCAATGAAGAGATAATTTTGTATTATGAAATCCTAAAAATGTTTTAAGAACAACAAAAAAAAAAAAAAACTAAAATCATTAAGTAAATCAATAAGGAATATGAAGAACATAATTACCCAAATCAATGTGAATCTTCAAATCAAACCTTGAAACGAAATTAATTGAGAATGATAGAAAATAGGAAAATTCGGAAATCTGTGGAATTGATTTTGGAAGAATGTTAGAGAGAGAAAATGAAAAGAAGCGTAAGAAAAGAGAGAATAAATCTGGGGAGTTGATTATGAATAAAGATAGAGAGAGAAATTGATAAGCTTTATAAAAGAGAGAGAAAATTTAAAATATCATTAATATCTATCCAATTGCATAAAAATAGGAAAATATGTAATCTATGAGAGAGAGAAAAAGGATGTAAATAATGAGAGAGAAAATATTAATAATATCAGAATAATTATTTATTTGTAAAATAATGATATTTTTGACATGTTTACTAATATTATTAAAGTATGGATATTATCACTAAATAAGTTGATTTTTTGACTAGTTAGCTAAATTTTCCTTTTTAATATTTATTGAAATGGTAGGAAAAATATGATAATAAATAGGTGCAGTTAGGTGAGTTTTCCTAAAACATTTATCGTAAATCGAGCTATCAAAAAGGGTCAGCCCAAGCCTCGCAGGGCAAGGAATTTGAAAAGCTAGGGCGTTGCAGCTTCATTTGAAAGGGCTTAAAAATGTTCAACCCAACCCAACACTAGAAGGGCCGAGGGTTGGGCAGGTTAGCCCTTTTTTTTCAAACTTATAATTCTATAACATCAAGATTTGAGAAGATTTTCAAATCATATATGACAAATAATGGTGTTGTTTCAATAACACTAGCAAAAAATCTAATGTAATTAGAATGTATCTTGCATACCAGATGTGCGAGCGAGATGAGAGAATGACAAGCAAGAAGGGAGGGAAGCTAGGGTGCAAAATTTATCTATATATTATAAATGCATGTGAATATATTCGGATAGAGTGTATTTAGATCAAATTAATCTAATTTCGAGTTCATATATTCCGAAATACATGTACCACGTACCAAAGTCTTATAAAATTCATAGTATTACAAGTTTACAACATAGCGTGTATTTAAGCAATTAGATAATATATTAGTTTTGGCCCATTGACAGACCCCGATCAAACATCAAAGGCCCCAATGGCTTATATAAGCCGAGCTTATAAGCCTTAGTTTTAAATGGACTCAACAAATCTCATCCCACCTTATCCCAACAACAGTTTTGGTTGGACCGACCTTATGGGCTAAATCCGTTCTAACGGCTCTAATAGTAATTAAACAACTTTTAGTGGCAGCTACCCACTTTCCATCATTATAAGCTTCGATTTTTGGTGCTGCCAACCATTTTCAGGTATGACATTTTTCTATATTCTCATGTTTTTTCTGCATCTCCTGAATGATTTTTCTCCTGGACGATTATATATTCAAAGTATTCTGGTTGTAACTTGGAAAATTTATTCTCACACAATCAATGGCATGTTAAAGTATTACTCTATAGTCTGTTTCCTAACTAGCATCAATATAAGAAAAGAAATGGCTCTCTTATTACTCTAGACTGTCTAAATGACATTTCATGATTACTCCATTTCTCTCCTTTTTATTTGCCTACATTTTCGTTTTATTTTTTAAACAAGAAAACTTGTTCTCCCAAGGATCGTTTGATCACAAAAATAGAATAAATAAAAATTAACTCCTGAATTAAAAAAAATTCATAACTAAGAGAATTTTGTTGTTGTTGTAAAACTAAATAGATGACATGTGGCCATCCTTTGAAGAGTCATCTCTCATTATACTAATATAATGACATGTGGAAACATCATCCACACTTGGACAAATTATGGCCAAGTTTTACCTTTCCAAGTACTACTATATATAGGTAGTATATATCAAAATAATGTAGAGAAGAAAAATTTAGAAAACATTAATATACTCTCTTATTTGTTCTTATTTTAGTTTATTGTTATAAATTATTAGCTACTTATTTATAACAGTTGTTTCATTTTCTATAGTAAGACTCATTATTTTAGAATAATATGATTTTACATTTATCACTTATCCGTTCAAGAAAAATAAATCATTAAGAAAAGTAGTTTTATCACAAAGTAGTTATCCAAATTATAAATCTAGCTATTACTATTGTTGGTATTATATATATATTAGATGATCTAAAAGGGCGGCATTTGACCGCTAAACCAAATATGACTGAAAATTATAACCAAAACCAGTAAACGGTTGCAAATACTGATATACTGTTGAACTCTTGAGTAACTAACAAATATTCTGGGCTTAGCAACTTTTAAACAAAAGTGATTTGGCAACTATTCTTGCAACAAGATAGCAAACAAAACTTCTCATTGGATGAAGAAAATATTTTCAAAAATTTACACCAGTGGATGCAAATATCTCAAAAATAAGGTTATGTTATGTTAATTAGAGGTCATCCCTTAATTACTAATGTCATCCGTACCATACATGTAACACATAACAAAATTTATGAGGGCGCTACTATACTTTCTTCTATGACCGCAAAATCGCAAGACCAAACAACAATAACAGTACTCTAAACCGCACTTGCTATAATTGAAAGTATATCTCGGAACAACAAAATTGCATTCATTCAATCTTAGAAAGAGGAAAGTACTTCTCCTAAAGCTTGGAAATAAAAAAATAGAATGTAGCAGGAGACAGGTAGCAAGATGTAATTGACTTACACCATGCTGTTTAATACTGACTATTCATCTATGCTTCGGAAACTTGAACATCCCTCACTTACACCATATGAAGCAACACAAACAATAAGAATAAAAAAACTAAGTAGTGCACTTAAATGTTGCAATCCAACCAACAAGCAAACTAGATAAGAAACCAGTGTACTTAAATCACTAAAGGACTTTGGATTGACATCATTCTATGCTTTCCTTGACACGTCCATCGAACATTAATAGGTCAATGCACGCAACGCCTCAGAAAGCAATATATATTATGAATTCAAAATTACTAGTCACAGCTTATGTGTTTTTATTACAACATACCGCGTGTAATACCACAACATACACCTAATACACAGGGTAAGAGACCTACAATAATCTCAAAATTGCAACCATCATGCACCAATATAAAGGTAACAAAATAGAAGCACTTATCAAAGATCATACTACTAATTTGGTATTTGTCAAACACTGATCATACTCTAAACAGCACATGATTTGAAAGTAAATACCAGAACAACTAAATTGCATTCATTCAATCTCCAGAAGAAGAAAGGACTTCTCCTAAAGCTTGGATACGACAAAATAGGATGTAGCAGGAGACAGGTAGCAAAATGCAATTGAAATACACCATGCTGTTTGATACTGACTATTCATTTATGCTTCGGAAACTTGAACATCCCTCACTTAAATTTTAAGAGAGAGTTCACCATATGAAGCAACATATAATCATTAAGAACAATAACTAAAGTCACTTCTAAGGATACATTTACACAAGACACAGACGAATTCTGATCATGTTGCAATCCAACTATCAAGCAAACTAGACAAGAAAGCAGCTTACTTAACTCACTAAAGGACTTTGGATTGACATCATTATATGCTTTCCTTGACACATCCATCGAATATTAATAGGTCAATGCATGCAACGCCTCAGAAAGCAATATATATTACGAATTCAAATTCTCTACACTCACAGCTTATGTGTTTTCACTACAACAACAGCATACAATATGTAATACCACAACATACACGTAAAGACTAAATTGTAACCACCATACACCAATATAGTGATAACAAACTAGTTGCACTTACCAAAGCTCATACTACTAATTTGGGATCTGTAGTCATGTTAGGTATACACTCATTTTACTCATAATAATTACAATATTAATCACTTATAAAAAGCATAGATATAGAAAATATTAGCAATTTGAATAATGATTAAAGATAAAACCAGATCTATCATTTCAAATTAAAAGTTGTTTGAACAAGAACAAAACAGAGCAAATATTCTGAATATCCAGAACAGAAAATTACCAAATTAAGAGCAAACCACTCAAAATCTAAGCTTAGTGAAGAACCAGCGATTTTTCCCAGTTTTGAATCGCTCTTCAAACTTAGCTTTAGCCTCCTTAGCAGCAGTAACCTTCTTATCACGTGACTGAAGGCAATCGACTGTAACAGCTTCCTTCAAATCAACATCCAGTGTGTAACGAGTAGGCATGATGTGGTTGTAATTGACAAGCTTGATGAAAGTCTTGACGCGTGATTTCTTCGCCTGCTTTTTCGCAGAGTCCTTACGGATCACTTTCTTCGGGTACTTAGCTACGCCGGCGACTAAACAATGTCCGTATGGCCTGTCACGTGTCCCATCGTCGAACGCTCGAACAATCACCGCTTTCCTCCCGGCGTACTTGCCTTGGAGAACCACTACGGCTTTGTTTGGCTTAAGGAATTTCACCATTTTTCTGCACTTCTCCTTGCTGGTACGACTGACGATGGATGAAACCCTAACTAGGTTTTCCTTCGTTTATATATGACAGAGAGTGGCGTTGCTAAGGGCTTTTGGGCCTTGGGTTTACATTTTGGGCTTCGATCTTATAACAACAGAACCAAGCAAAAAATCACACCACTTATATTTGGTTGCAATCATTTAAAAATAGTGACTTCAAATTAATTTGTTGTACAATGGTATGTTTTAAATTGGCCGAACCCATCGACGGCCCCTTAAAGTTGGCATCAAGTTTCACTTAGACACTTTAACTGGACTTTGTTCATTTTGGACACTTATGGTAATCCTTTATCATGTCATTCAACACTTTTTTTATATTTTCATATCCAACTTAAGTGCGTGTTGACAAACGCCCTTGTTGGAAAAAAAAAAGACCAATCTTTAAGTGATAAGTAGATTATATTTATTTATTTTAAAAAAAAACATCACTTATATTAATTTTTTTCTAAAGATCCGTAATCTCATGCCCCAGACCCCATTTCTTCATCTTCTTCTTCCTAATTCCAGTGAGAACAAAAAAAAATTCCAATCATTTTGTTCTTAGTAAATTCGTTCTTCGTCTTCTTCTTATTTTGTGCCTTGAAATTATTATCTATTTCTTCTCAGTAATTTCATTTCATTTTTTTTTAAAAAAAAACTTTTCTCCTCCATTATCTATATATAATCTCCCCTTATCCTAACTCATTTCCTCCATCTTTTTTTTTTCTATGATGTATTTTTTTACGAAAAGTCATTATAACTTGTAGCAGGAGATACAAATATAAGAATTTCACTTTTTTAAAATATTCATCTATTATAGTGGAAAAGAAGTGAAAAAAATAAAATTATTGTGTATTTTGATATTTTGTATTAGTTATAAATGATGGATAAAAAAAATAATTAATTTTCAAGAAAGAAGAAAAACCTAAGTAATGTACAAATTAAACCCAACAAAAATTATATGTTTTTCAAAAATTGTGTGATGATGAGGGGTGGTCTATAGTGGTAGAGAAAAAGAGTGAGAAGGAAGAAGTAGGAGTGAAAAGAAAATCAATGGAGAATGGTGGAAGATTGGAGAGAGAGAGAGAGTGAGGAAGAAGAAAAAAGAGAAAAAAAATCACCTAAAAGAACTCCTCAAACGCGCTTAAATTTCGTGTTGCATAATTGCTATGCTGAGTCAGCAAAAAGTGTCAAAATAACACAGTGCAACACTACATAAAGTGCTTAAAATGAATAGAGTATACTTAAAGTGTCTAACTGAAATTTTGTGCCAAATTTAAGGGGCTACCGATAAATTTACCCTTTTAAATTTATAGAAACTGAAATATAATGCTTTAAGAAATTTCAAATATAAAAAGTAAGCTTAAATAATCGTTTTGAAAAATAACTGTCAAATTATCATTATGGTAAAATGAGTTTGTTAGATTTATTGTTTATGACGATTGGAGTTTGTTTTATATGTATGGATTTTAAATTTCAATATGAACTTATTTGCAGAAGATTTGGGTATTGATTTGTTGAATTCCAATAACAAAACAAAATTGATTTTTAAAAAACTAGACATGTATGACTTAAATTTGAGTCAAATTTTACATACATGAAAACTCAGACATCTATAATTATAACTTAACATTTAATCACTTCTTACTTCAATAAAAATATTTAAAATTCGTATCACGATCGAATTTTTTGTTGAGCTGTGACAAACATCTAATGCCTTAATTTGACCGTTCAAATCATATTGATTTTTTGTCCTTAAATATAAAACAGGGAAAAGGTTATGATATACCCCTCGTTATTAAAGTGGCTCATATATATCCTTATCGTTATACAAATGGTTCATATGTATCCTGCCATTACAAAAGGAGCTCACATATGCTCTTCACTTAGCGGAAATGAAAATTTTAGTTCCGAAATTATTTTTTTGACTTCAAATTTTTAAAAGTTCATGTAGGCATATATATTATCCGTCTAGCAAAATTCAAGTTATATTTTAATCTTTTTCACACATAAATTATTTTTTAACTTCTTTTATTTTTTCACTCATTAGTGTAAGAAAAAAAATTAAAACTATAATTTTGCGGCTATATTGTAATTTAAATTTTGTATTTGTAATTTAAAAATGGGGCATGTATAATAAATTTTACAAGAAAATTAGTGAAACATAAATAAATTTGACCATCAAAACAATAAATTTTAAATAGTGATTGAAACAAAAAAGTAAAAAAAAAATACCTATGCGGAGGATCAATATATCTCATATAGATTATATTATTTTTTTTAAAAGTAATTTAAATTAAGTTGTTCACTTTCATAAGAGGAAAGGGGTATATGAGTCATTTGTATAACATTAGGGGTATATATGAGTCATTTTTATAACGAGAGATATATTAACTCTAAATAACAAAGTTAAAGGGTATATTAGACCATTTTTCCTATAAAACATTTGTATCCCATGACAGTTCAAAATGATAATTTAGAAAATCATATGATGGACGATAATTTAGAAAATCATATGATAGACCGTAGACGTATTGAATAATTCTAAAACAATTCTCTCTTTCATTCTAAAATTTGTAAAATTTTATGTCAAAATAAATTCATTTTTATTACTCATTTTGTTCATTTTCATTTATCATAATTGGACTTGATACACTGATTAGATGATAATATCATGGACAAAACTTAGAATTTCTAACGGACTTCCAATAATTAATGGACTATAGATATTAGGACAAATTACAAAAATCGCATACTTTTAAGGTAAATTACAATTTATCCCTTAAAAGTTTATAATTACAAAAATCTCTCAAATGGATACATTAATGGAGGATCCGGATACATTAATGGCCAAAAAATTAAAGCACGGATACATTAAAAAGAGGGTCAAATACATGCATTGATACATTAAAAAAATGGTCGGATACTTTAATGGAGGGTCCAGATACATTAATGGCCAAAAGATCAAAGCGCTTATAAACTAAAAAAAGGGTCGGATACATGCGCTGATACATTAAAAAGAGGATCGGATACACTAATGGAGTGTCGGATACATTAATGACATTTTTTATTTAAAAGAAAAATGAGAAATTTTAAAAATTTGTGAAACTTATAGGACACAATAGTAATAAGTAAAATAAAATGTGAGATTTCTATAATTATTCCTAGATATTATCACCTTACTCACACTCATAATCATAAATAAGACTTTTAATTTCGAATAGGCTTCCAATAACTAATGAGCTTTTGATATTATCACTTTCCTCCCAACTCATAATCATTTATGGGCAACACTTACAATTTCTAATGGGCTTCCAATTACTAATGGGCTTTTGATATTATCGACTACTCACATCATAATCATGGACAAGACTTAAAATTTCTAATGAACTTTCAATAACTAATGGGTTTTTGATATTATCGCCTACTCACATCATAATCATTGATAAGACTTAAAATTTCTAATGGGTTTTCAATAACTAATGGGCTTTTAATGTTATCACCTTACTCACACTCATAATCATGAACAAGACTTACAATTCTAATAGGCTTTCAATAACTAACGGGGTTTTGATATTTTCACCTTACTCACATTCATATTTAGCGGTGTACAAAATCAAACTAAAAATTGAATCAACCCAAATCGAGTCAAATCGGAAAAAAACCCGACTTGAGGTTTGGTTTGACTTGATTTGGTGTTGGAAAAAAAAGCTCAACTATATTTGGATTGTTGACACCCAATTTTGGCCTAACATTTTAAAAATTCATAATTTTAAAGTTTTATTTATTTAATAGCTTAGAATAATTTTTTTATATAATTTTTAATAAGTTTATCGATAACTATCTTTATTTATCAAAATTTAGGATTTTTTGTTAGTTAATTTTTAAAATTGCATTTCACATGTCGTTAGTTACGTTCATTATTATTATTTATTTTTAATTCATTTTATTTGTTACATTTGTTAATAAATATGTTGAATTTAGCACAGTCTAAAATTTATTCAAAATACAAAAAAGAATTTAGGAATTCTATTAAGATAATTTTGGGCCACAATGCTAAGCCCATCATTTGAGCCCATTTTGTGTTTTATTATTTAAGTTATTAACTAGGTCAAAATGGTGGTGGAGATGGGAGGGAATAATTTTCAGATTTTTTAGTTTTAGAAATTCTTTGAGTGTCTATATTTTTTTTGGCAAAAGCTCTACTAGAATCAGGAAAAGCACAACCCAAAAACCCTCTCTTTTTTTTTTCACTTTTTGAGACCAAACAATTAACCACCAATGACCCCTTTTCTCCGGTCAAACAGCTTCGACCAGTCACCATCCAAAAGAGAACCCCACTGGTCAAACCCTCGCAGCCTAAAAAACTCTTTACCCTTTTTCTGTTTTCCGGCAACACCCACCACCTCCAAAGAGCTGGAAAACAACCATCTCAAAAACCCCATCTCTTTTTTCCATTTTCCGACAACCAAAAGCCTCCTAAAACCCACCCAATTTCTACCAAAAACCCCGATCCGAATCACTTCCAAACAGCCACCAAATACTGCCAACCTCTTTCCCTGTTTTCCCGTTGTGTGATGTCACTAGCATCTCGGCGAGGACGGCAGTAGCAGCACCACAAAACCACCTACGAGCTCGAAATCAAACAACACTACCAAAATCCCTTCCTCTTACTCATTTTTCCCGGTGAAAGAGTCATCGGAAACGGCCCCAAAACGCAACCCTGGCGAAGAACGGAGCAGCCATTAACGACGAGCTCAAGCTCATTCACATCCAACCAACCAAACCCTTTTCTCTTTCAAACCAAAACCGACCTCTATAGCCACCAGTTCTCCCATCTTTTGCCGGCAAAACCTTGACCCATTTTTCCCTTTCTTGTTCCAACAACAAATCAGACCCCTTCCCCTTTTCCCCTTTTGATTTTTTGTTTGATTTGCAGTAAACCAGAAGCTCTCCATCTCTGGTGACGTAGTGACAAACGGAATCCACGAGCTCCAGCAATCACAATAAAATTTCAGATCTAATCGGTGTTTTTCTCCGGCAAAGACATCACGTTTGTCTCTATTTTGACCCTTCTACTTTGATTATTTAATGGTATGATTTTTAATTAATATTATTACTTTGCCATTTTTATTATTTGTGGATTACCTGTGTGCTGTTTCTTTTTTCCATTGAGTTATTTTTATTAATATTATTATTATGTGTTATTTGATATTGATTAAGTTTATGTTTCATATTAATTATTGTTATCACGTGTAGATTGCTTCTTCGCTGTTTATTCACCATTTTATTTAAGTTGATTTTATTATTATTATTATTATTATTATTATTGTGTGTTATTTACTTAAAATATTGTTTTATAGTTTTTATGTATTTGAAGATTATTTTCCTTTTGATAGGAGGAGCTCAAACTCCAATAACTGTTATTTTCTTTTGTTACCCCATGATCATTGATATTTTCCATTAGATTTCTCTTTTGTTTGAGCTTATTTTGATCCTATTTTATTTTAGTTTAATTTTAGTGATTCACTATTTTGGATATTATATTATTTTATTTATTTTTCATTCTCTGGTGACTATGAGTTAATGTTTGCTTTATTTGTGATTGTTGTTCTAGTTTTGGGTTAATATCTTATTTTGCTTTGGTTCAATGTTATGTATTTGTTTTAAGGAAATTTTCCTGTGAATCGTTTTGCCCCCATTTGTTACTGTTGATGTTGTTATTAATTATTATATTGTTTACTCATTTCTTTTTAGGTTAATTTTAGATATTTTATGATTTATTATATATTTTATATGTTAAAATGGCCAATGATAAAATTTCTCCGTCGGGTTTAGAGGCCTCCACATTTTAAAAGACGGAAATTTAGTTAAGTTTATATTATATATTTCTTAAATTGGCCAATGAAAAACTCTCCGTCGGTTTTGGAGGCTGCTCAATATTAAAAGACGGAAATTTTTAGTTTAAGTTCATATAAATTATTTGTTAAAATTGTTAAAATGGCCGATGAAGAAATTACCGTCGATTTCCAAGGCCTCTCATGTTAATAAGACGGGTTTTTGATTTTTAAGTTGTTATTTGATTTATTCATTTTTATTCATATTTATTTATTACTAACACTTTTACTAAGTGTCTTTACAGGTACAAAGAGTTGCTTCCATTGAAGCTATTCGAAGAGCTCAAATTATATTTTTATTCATTATTATGTAAATATCGACGTTAGGCAAACCTTAGGTCGTTTCTTATGTTATTATTTTATTTTATTACTTGTGTACATTGCATATTTATATTACTTGTATATTATTATTATCTCCTTCTCAATTTGAAAAAAAAATGAATTCAGCCGGGACCCACACTTGTGGATTTCGAAAGGTGCCTAACCCCTTCCCTTCGGAATAATTTGAACCCCTTACCTAGAATCAAATTGATTTCGTAGATCACTTAATGGTTTCCTAGTTTTTTCCTAAAATTAGGTGGCTTTTCTTTTTAAAAACTCGTTTATTCTTTAAAACTCTTTTAAAATTGAATCAATTCATTGTCTTCGAGTTGCCGCGACGTTTCGCCCTATTTTAATAGAGTGGGGATGTAAACAGAATGGCGACTCCGCTGGGGAGTATTAGAGGTTCTAACCATATGAATTAATTTTTTTTAAATTGAGGAAAATTTTCTTTTATCATGTTATACCTTGTATTTTTATATTTCGCTGATTATGTGTATATTGTATTTGTTGTTTATTCTTTATTCTTTTATTGTATGTATGTTGTCATTGCACTCATACATCTTTTCGCCAAATGGCAAATACTATGCATTAGAAAAACGGAAGTTACGTGGCTTTCCACGGCTTCTTTCAGAAATACACAAGAATTTTATTTGGAAATATCAAACGAATAGTTGGAATGCGGTCATCCGACGTCGTTTGGTAGCTTCACCCCGTTGTTTGTCCGACTCGGGTTACCGTCAACTTGAAAACTATTCTAGTGAAACCTAAGATAGAGCAAAACCAAATCCAAATCTAAGCATTGAACTAAGATGACCCAACACCCAAGGTGTGTTGGGTTTATTAGATAGACCACCTTGAGTCCAAAAGGGCCTCCGGCCTAAACGGACAATCATAATTGTGTGTAATTTGAAGGATGCATACGACATTTGACAAACGATGGTCCATCTGATTAGAGAGTTATTTTAATAGTCTATTTTTGTCAAATTCGATTCTTCACAAGCTATCATTCCATCAAAAAAGTGTTGACAATCGAAGATGACAACAAGTTCAAGAGAGAGTACCTTTCACAAAGGCTTAGAATAGGATGGTACCCCTGCGTGGGATTGAATAATTGTATTTTTTTTATTTTTTTCCCCCTTACTTCAAATTCTATTTCATTTATTCATAAAATATTATAGCAAGTGTTTTTGGTGAACAATGGAAAGTTGTCAAATGTCGTAATACATCCTTTAAATCGGTAGGCCTACCCTAGGCATAAAAGGGTCACATATTTGTATAGGACGCGCAATAATTGTTTGTATGTTATGTGATATATTTCAGTTTGTCTTTAATTAAAGCAGTATTTGTGTGTTTAATTCATTATTTGTGTGATATTTTGCATTATCCATTATGTACATGAACTAACACTCTTACATTTTGAGTTGTTCTTCTTCACAGCGAAAAATTGATTTATGTCTGAATTCAGAAATCATTATTTGTCCGAAGTCGCAAGAGACAAGAGAATTAGCGAAATGCGAGTCCTTGTAATTCACAAGACATTAATATTAAGTCAAAACGATAAATCAGGGGAGTATTTGACTATGAGGTGACACCCACTTATTTTTATTATTATTTTGCATGATGGTCTTGTTCTCACATATTTCTCATATTTTTGTAGGAATACCGTCCCCGACATCAGTCGGGGATGGTCATAACAATGTTTGGATCTCGTGAAAATTGGGAGAAAACAGTTTCAAGAAAACATCCAAAAAGAGTATACGTAGAAATTACTGTGAAAATTTGCAGGTTACATTCAAAAGACAGTATAAAAATTGACGATTAAAAGACTATAAAATATATTGGTGCGGAAAAAAAAGGGTAAAAAAACACTTCATGACTATAAATTTTAGTGGCGTTAGACCTAGAAATTTCTTTGAGTTGTCTAAATCTTTAAATTATTATGTGCCTTATCTGACGAACTACGCGAACCTGATTCTCATTTCGGTGAGATACGTAGGCAACCCTTCTTGGGTTCGGTATTATCTTCTTCAAAAGAAAAAAATAAAATAAAATAGTTTGTGCATATTTTCCAAGTCATATCTGGACGAACTACGCGTACCTGATTCTCTTTTTAATGAGATACGTAGGCAACCCTTCTTGGGTTCGGTTTTATCTTCTCCAAAAGTAAAAAAATAAAATCAAATAGTTTGTGCATATTTTCCAAGTCATATCTGCACGAACTACGCATACCTGATTCTCATTTCGGTGAGATACGTAGGTAACCCTTCTTGGGTTCGGTATTATTTTTTCAAAAGTAAATAAAAAAAAAATAGAAATATAAAATAGAAATAGTTTGTTAATATTTTCAAAGTTATATCTACATGAACTACGCACACCTGATTCTCATCTTAATGAGATACGTAGGCAGCCCTTCTCGGGTTCGGTAATCATTCTTTCAAAAAATAAAGTAGCTTGTGCATAATGTAAGAGTCATGTCTTCAGCTCGATTGGTACCTATGTAGTTAAGAGCATGTAAATATATTTGATATGATAGAAAAGACTGACTTTGCGGTAAACTATAGATTCTCGTGGTACCTCTTATCTGTACTTTTGTGTTGCTTGAAAATTCTCTTGCACTCAATCAAGATAAGAATAAAACTAACCTTATGTTCCATGTGCATTGTGTGGTGAGCTTTTGATCAAAGTTCAATTGTCTTACACTGTTGATCAAGAACTTGACCTGAATGTTTTTCGAGGCGAAATCCTGAGTAATGTTTGGTTTGGGAAAGGATTGTAGGCCTTTTTTGACTCGATTGTGCCTTTCAAAGCCTACCAAATTACATTAATCTCTAGTTTTCCCACTTTGAGCCTGAAACCTTTCTTTGGACAACCACATCTTAACCACTACCCTGTTAAGTGCCTACATGCACTATCCTCTCTTGGCCCAACCTTCTTGAGTGCACCAAGAATGTGCAAATTATAAGAGGAGATCCATGTTTGAAATTTCCTAAAGCAAAGATATTGAGTCTCCCAAAATCAAGGAAGCAAATACTCTAGAGAAAAAGAGAGAAAGGAAGAAAAAAAAAGGTGAAAGAAATAAAGAAAGGTAAAAATACCCTTACAGGGTCAATGAAAGGTGAGAAGGAAAATTCTCCAACAAAAAGGAGAAAAATTTATAAGAAATGAGTGAAATAAAAGAAAAGATCCAAGAAATAAGGACTAAAAAATAAAAATGAGAACTCAAAAGAAGTCGAAACAAAGGAAGGAAAAAAGAAGAAGAAGGGAAAATAGTAAGAAATGAGAATTCAAAAGAAGTTGAAAGGGGGGAGAACAATGAATAGGATCTAACGCCAAAGGCGTACCAATCATTAAGAGCACAAATTATGTGTGAAGCTCAAAAAGGAATTCAGTCACTTTTATCTCAAATAAATACCCTACCCACCCCTAAGCCTATGTTACAAGGCAATGACAAGCCATACATGATCTCATTCTAAATATTCTCACATTAGTGGAGATTTACATAAGGGTCAAGCATATGGTTTCACAGTTGTATGCATTGAACATTCTTGTGAGTGTGAGTGCACTTTGGAAAATGTCCTAAAATCAAATGTTTCAAATACGTGTGAAATAGGACAAGTCTTTTTCGTGAGGGCACTTGAAACATGAGGATTGATACAATTCAAAACCTTTGTTGAAACAAGATGAACGGATCATGTTGATCCTTAAATATATTGGAGGTACCACTTGAAGCTGTAGGAATTACCTTAAATTCAATCTTAAAAAAAAAAAAAAAAGGGAATGAGAGATTTACCTGCAATGTTAACTGTTGGTACCAATTGTAGTGAAGGTTTGACTATCTCATCACATTTTTTTATTTTTCAAAAAGAAAAGAAAAAAGTGAAAAAACACTCATTCTTTAATATTTTAAAACCTTTTTAAGAATCTTTCAATTTTATAAAAAAAAAATTGCCTTTTGAGCTGTTCATTGTAAAAAGTGTCATCGGGTTAATCTCGTATGTGTGAGAGTCATATTTTACGGCATGGATTGTTCTTCCAAAAATGTGACATGTTTTTTTATAGGCTTTGGATATCACATGCAATATTATTTTCCTATTTCATCATGTTCATATTGTACATTTTCTACTGATGATCTTCTTTCAGATTTTTTGCAGTATTCATCATCTACAAGTTTGGAACTACATTTGACCTGATTCCTGGATCAACAGGATATATAGGCGCCACGACGGCTCAGTCATATACTCAGTGTGATTATTATTTCTCCTTACAATAAAAACTGGGACAGAATTTTTAAAAATATCTCAAAAATTCTCAATAGATGTGTTATCGCCAACAAGTCAAGATTGATAATCATTTTGAGATTTGCCAAAATTCTAACTGGACATTATTTTTGAGGAAGACCTCAAAATTCTGATAAGTACTGCGAGAATCTTGATAGCAACTACAAAATTCATGCATCGCGAGTCAATATTCATGCATAGAGAAAAATCATGCATCGCGAGTCAATATTCATACATTGCAAAAGATCATGCATCGCGAGTCAATATTCATGCATTGCAAAAGATCATGCATCGCGAGTCAATATTCATGCATTGCAAAAAATCATGCATCGCGAGTCAATATTCATGCATTGCAAAAGATCATGCATCGCGAGTCAATATTCATGCATTACAAAAAAAATCATGCATCGCGAGTCAATATTCATGCATTGCAAAAAATCATGCATTGCGAAAGATCATGCATCGCGAATTAATATTCATGCATCGCGAGTTAATTCATGCATCGAGAGTTAATATTCATGCATCGCGAGTTAATTCATGCATCGAGAGTTAATATTCATGCATCGAGAGTTAATATTCATGTATCACAAGTTAATTCATGCATCACGAGTTAATATCATGCATCGCGAGAAGATTCCATCCCTCGCAAAATTTACGCATCGCGAGAAGATTTCATACCTCGCAGAAATTTATGCATCGCAAAAAGATTTCATACCTCGCAGAAATTTATGCATCGCAAGAAGATTTCATACCTTGCGAAATTTATGCATCGCAAGAAGATTTCATAACTTGCGAAATTTATGCATCGCGAGAAAGTTCCATCCCTCGCAAAATTTATGCATTGCGGGAAGATATTCATGCCCCGTAGAAAATCATGCATTTGCGAGTCAATATTCATGCATTGTAAAAGAAAAAAAAATCATCATGCATCGCGAGTCAATATTCATGCATTGCAAAAGATCATGCATCGCAAGTTAATATTCATGCATCGCGAGTTATTATTCACGCATCGCGAGAAGATTTCATACCTCGCAGAAATTTATGCATCGCAAGAAGATTTCATACCTTGCGAAATTTATGCATCGCAAGAAGATTTCATACCTTGCGGAATTTATGCATCGCGAGAAGATTCCATCCCTCGCAAAATTCATGCATTGCGGGAAGATATTCATGTCCCGCAGAAGATCATGCATTGAGAGTCAATATTCATGCATAGGAAAATCATGCATCGCGAGTCAATATTCATGCATCGCGGAAGATCATGCATCGCGAGTCAATATTCATGCATTGCAAAAAATCATGCATCGCGAGTCAATATTCATGCATCGCAAAAAAAAAAAAAATGCATCGCGAGTCAATATTCATGCATTGCAAAAGATCATGCATCGCAAGTTAATATTCATGCATCGCAAGTTAATATTCACGCATCGCGAGAAGATTTCATACCTCGCAGAAATTTATACATCGTAAGAAGATTTCATACCTTGCGAAATTTATGCATCGCGAGAAGATTTCATCCCTCGCAAAATTTTATGCATCGCGAGAAGATTCCATCCCTCGCAAAATTTATGCATCGCAAGAAGATTTCATACCTTGCGGAATTTATGCATCGCGAGAAGATTTCATCCCTCGCAAAATTTTATACATCGCGAGAAGATTTCATCCCTCGTATAAATTTATACATTGCCAAGAAGATATTTGCATTTAAGACGCATCTATTCGGAGGTGAAGGATGTGCACCATATCTTTTCAACGTTCAAGTCAGTGGAAACTTGCGTTGAAAGATATTTGCATTTAAGACGCATCTATTCGGAGGTGAAGGATGTGCACCATATCTTTTCAACGTTCAAGTCGGTGGAAACTTGCGTTGAAAGATATTTGCATTTAAGACGCATCTATTCAGAGGTGATGGATGTGCACCATATCTTTTCAACGTTCAAGTCGGTGGAAACTTGCGTTGAAAGATATTTGCATTTAAGACGCATCTATTCAGAGGTGATGGATGTGCACCATATCTTTTCAACGTTCAAGTCGGTGGAAACTTGCGTTGAAAGATATTTGCATTTAAGACGCATCTATTCGGAGGTGATGGATGTGCACCATATCTTTTCAACGTTCAAGTCGGTGGAAACTTGCGTTGAAAGATATTTGCATTTAAGACGCATCTATTCGGAGGTGAAGGATGTGCACCACATCTTTTCAACGTTCAAGTTGATGGAAACTTGCGTTGAAAGATATTTGCATTTAAGACACATCTATTCCGAGGTGAAGGATGTGCACCATATCTTTTCAACGTTCAAGTCGGTGGAAACTTGCGTTGAAAGATATTTGCATTTAAGACGCAATTATTTGGAGGTGAAGGTTGTGCACCCTATCTATTCAACGTTCAAGTAGGTAAAAACTTGCGTTGAAAGATGTTTACATTTTGTCCTACCGATGGACATACATTCAAAATCCTATCGATGGATAATCTTTTCATTTGTCCTACCGATGGACATACATTCAAAATCCTATCGATGGATAATCTTTTCATTCGTCCTACCGATGGACATGCATTCAAAATCCTACCGATGGATAATCTTTTCATTTGTCTTATCGAAGAACATACATTCCAAATCCTACAGATTGATCATCATCTTCATTTGTCCTACCAAGGGACCTGTATTTATCTCCATTTATCGTATCATAAGAGATGCTACCCTTTTTCTTTTAGTTTTGCCTATAATAATGAGTTTTATCTTTTTTTTTTAGATCATTCTAGAGGATGAACTCTCAGAGGAGCCACATGTGCGAATTACTTCAACAAAGACGCAACAAAGTGTGGAACCTTTTAATTTCGAATAGGCTTCCAATAACTAATGAGCTTTTGATATTTTCACTTTCCTTCTCGCCTTTCATTAATGGCCAAAAAATTAAAGCACGGATACATTAAAAAGAGGGTCAAATACATGCATTGATACATTAAAAAAATGGTCGGATACTTTAATGGAGGGTCCAGATACATTAATGGCCAAAAGATCAAAGCGCTTATAAACTAAAAAAAGGGTCGGATACATGCGCTGATAATTAAAAAGAGGATCGGATACACTAATGGAGTGTCGGATACATTAATGACATTTTTTATTTAAAAGAAAAATGAGAAATTTTAAAAATTTGTGAAACTTATAGGACACAATAGTAATAAGTAAAATAAAATGTGAGATTTCTATAATTATTCCTAGATATTATCACCTTACTCACACTCATAATCATAAATAAGACTTTTAATTTCGAATAGGCTTCCAATAACTAATGAGCTTTTGATATTATCACTTTCCTCCCAACTCATAATCATTTATGGGCAACACTTACAATTTCTAATGGGCTTCCAATTACTAATGGGCTTTTGATATTATCGACTACTCACATCATAATCATGGACAAGACTTAAAATTTCTAATGAACTTTCAATAACTAATGGGTTTTTGATATTATCGCCTACTCACATCATAATCATTGATAAGACTTAAAATTTCTAATGGGTTTTCAATAACTAATGGGCTTTTAATGTTATCACCTTACTCACACTCATAATCATGAACAAGACTTACAATTCTAATAGGCTTTCAATAACTAACGGGGTTTTGATATTTTCACCTTACTCACATTCATATTTAGCGGTGTACAAAATCAAACTAAAAATTGAATCAACCCAAATCGAGTCAAATCGGAAAAAAACCCGACTTGAGGTTTGGTTTGACTTGATTTGGTGTTGGAAAAAAAAGCTCAACTATATTTGGATTGTTGACACCCAATTTTGGCCTAACATTTTAAAAATTCATAATTTTAAAGTTTTATTTATTTAATAGCTTAGAATAATTTTTTTATATAATTTTTAATAAGTTTATCGATAACTATCTTTATTTATCAAAATTTAGGATTTTTTGTTAGTTAATTTTTAAAATTGCATTTCACATGTCGTTAGTTACGTTCATTATTATTATTTATTTTTAATTCATTTTATTTGTTACATTTGTTAATAAATATGTTGAATTTAGCACAGTCTAAAATTTATTCAAAATACAAAAAAGAATTTAGGAATTCTATTAAGATAATTTTGGGCCACAATGCTAAGCCCATCATTTGAGCCCATTTTGTGTTTTATTATTTAAGTTATTAACTAGGTCAAAATGGTGGTGGAGATGGGAGGGAATAATTTTCAGATTTTTTAGTTTTAGAAATTCTTTGAGTGTCTATATTTTTTTTTGGCAAAAGCTCTACTAGAATCAGGAAAAGCACAACCCAAAAACCCTCTCTTTTTTTTTTCACTTTTTGAGACCAAACAATTAACCACCAATGACCCCTTTTCTCCGGTCAAACAGCTTCGACCAGTCACCATCCAAAAGAGAACCCCACTGGTCAAACCCTCGCAGCCTAAAAAACTCTTTACCCTTTTTCTGTTTTCCGGCAACACCCACCACCTCCAAAGAGCTGGAAAACAACCATCTCAAAAACCCCATCCCTTTTTTCCATTTTCCGACAACCAAAAGCCTCCTAAAACCCACCCAATTTCTACCAAAAACCCCGATCCGAATCACTTCCAAACAGCCACCAAATACTGCCAACCTCTTCCCCTGTTTTCCCGTTGTGTGATGTCACTAGCATCTCGGCGAGGACGGCAGTAGCAGCACCACAAAACCACCTACGAGCTCGAAATCAAACAACACTACCAAAATCCCTTCCTCTTACTCATTTTTCCCGGTGAAAGAGTCATCGGAAACGGCCCCAAAACGCAACCCTGGCGAAGAACGGAGCAGCCATTAACGACGAGCTCAAGCTCATTCACATCCAACCAACCAAACCCTTTTCTCTTTCAAACCAAAACCGACCTCTATAACCACCAGTTCTCCCATCTTTTGCCGGCAAAACCTTGACCCATTTTTCCCTTTCTTGTTCCAACAACAATCAGACCCCTTCCCCTTTTCCCCTTTTGATTTTTTGTTTGATTTGCAGTAAACCAGAAGCTCTCCATCTCTGGTGACGTAGTGACAAACGGAATCCACGAGCTCCAGCAATCACAATAAAATTTCAGATCTAATCGGTGTTTTTCTCCGGCAAAGACATCACGTTTGTCTCTATTTTGACCCTTCTACTTTGATTATTTAATGGTATGATTTTTAATTAATATTATTACTTTGCCATTTTTATTATTTGTGGATTACCTGTGTGCTGTTTCTTTTTTCCATTGAGTTATTTTTATTAATATTATTATTATGTGTTATTTGATATTGATTAAGTTTATGTTTCATATTAATTATTGTTATCACGTGTAGATTGCTTCTTCGCTGTTTATTCACCATTTTATTTAAGTTGATTTTATTATTATTATTATTATTATTATTATTATTGTGTGTTATTTACTTAAAATATTGTTTTATAGTTTTTATGTATTTGAAGATTATTTTCCTTTTGATAGGAGGAGCTCAAACTCCAATAACTGTTATTTTCTTTTGTTACCCCATGATCATTGATATTTTCCATTAGATTTCTCTTTTGTTTGAGCTTATTTTGATCCTATTTTATTTTTAATTCTTAGCTTTGGTTAATTCAATGTTATATTTGTTTTAAGGAAATTTTCCTGTGAATCGTTTTGCCCCCATTTGTTACTGTTGATGTTGTTATTAATTATTATATTGTTTACTCATTTCTTTTTAGGTTAATTTTAGATATTTTATGATTTATTATATATTTTATATGTTAAAATGGCCAATGATAAAATTTCTCCGTCGGGTTTAGAGGCCTCCACATTTTAAAAGACGGAAATTTAGTTAAGTTTATATTATATATTTCTTAAATTGGCCAATGAAAAACTCTCCGTCGGTTTTGGAGGCTGCTCAATATTAAAAGACGGAAATTTTTAGTTTAAGTTCATATAAATTATTTGTTAAAATTGTTAAAATGGCCGATGAAGAAATTACCGTCGATTTCCAAGGCCTCTCATGTTAATAAGACGGGTTTTTGATTTTTAAGTTGTTATTTGATTTATTCATTTTTATTCATATTTATTTATTACTAACACTTTTACTAAGTGTCTTTACATGTACAAAGAGTTGCTTCCATTGAAGCTATTCGAAGAGCTCAAATTATATTTTTATTCATTATTATGTAAATATCGACGTTAGGCAAACCTTAGGTCGTTTCTTATGTTATTATTTTATTTTATTACTTGTGTACATTGCATATTTATATTACTTGTATATTATTATTATCTCCTTCTCAATTTGAAAAAAAAATGAATTCAGCCGGGACCCACACTTGTGGATTTCGAAAGGTGCCTAACCCCTTCCCTTCGGAATAATTTGAACCCCTTACCTAGAATCAAATTGGTTTCGTAGATCACTTAATGGTTTCCTAGTTTTTTCCTAAAATTAGGTGGCTTTTCTTTTTAAAAACTCGTTTATTCTTTAAAACTCTTTTAAAATTGAATCAATTCATTGTCTTCGAGTTGCCGCGACGTTTCGCCCTATTTTAATAGAGTGGGGATGTAAACATGGGTCGGGTTTGTTTTCATCTAAAAAGAAATCATCACGAGACCAAACCAACACGACATTATATATATAATTTTTAGAATTTCGTTTTATACGTAAAAATATTTATTTTGATATAATTTTTAAATATTTCTTATACTTTTTCATAGTTTTATCTTTTAATATATTTATTTCATGTTTGAAAGTTAGAATTCTTAGTGATCCAATAAAGATTATAGTCCATACATGTTGATAAGTATAACATAGTTTAAATTAAAATTAAATTAATACTAATGCAAAAAGAAAATCAATTCAACACTAAAAATGACAATAATATTGAATATTTGTTTTTTAGTTTTACATATGTTTATACAATTAAAATACATAATCTAATTTTACTTTATTTTAATATTTGGTTATGTAACTAATACTTATAAAACTTATTTTAGCATGATTTAGAACTTTAAAATTATGATCAATATCATTATGACTTATTAATTTGAAATATTTGTTTTACGCGATATCATTATTATTTTTTTGTTAGATATTTTAGTGTCATTAATCATATCATATTTTGTGTTATTTTCTTAAAAAATAAATTATATAGTTACATTTTGGTAGGACTAAAGAAATATTCGAAGAACAAGCAAATTACATGTTTGTATGAATACTTTATCGGAAAAACTCAAAAAAATCAAAAATCCAAAAGAATCCAAAAAACCAAAGTTGAAAATCCGAGTTTTATTGTTTAGTTTGATTTGGTCTATAAATTCAAAAATCCGACACAACTGATATGATTTGATAGTTGAAAAACCCGAACCAACTCGATCATGTATACCCTACTCATTAATCACGGAGAAGACTTACATTTTCTAATAGCTTTCAAGCTTTCAATAACTATGGGCTTTTGATATTTGATATTATCACCTTACTCATACTCATAATTATGGACAATACTTGCAATTTCTAATGAGCTTTTCAATAACTAATGGACTTTTGATATTATCACCTTACTCACATTCATAATCATAGATAAGACTTACAACTTCTATAGGCTTTCATAAACTAATGAGCTTTTGATGTTATCACCTTACTCATACTCATAATCATGAGAAGCAATTACAATTTCTAATGGGCTTTCAATAATTAATGAGCTTTTGATATTTTCGACTACTCACATCATAATCACGGACAAGACTTAAAATCTCTAATGAGCTTCGAATAACTAATGGGCTTTTGATATTATCACTTACTCACATCATAATCATATACAAGACTTAAAATATCTAATGAGCTTTCAATAACTAATAGACTTTTGATATTATCACCTTACTCACACTCATAATTATGGACAAGACTTACAATTTCTAATAGGCTTTTAATATTTTCACCTCACTCACTGTCATAATCATGGACAAGACTAACAATTTCTAATTGGCTTTCAATAACTAATGGGCTTTTGATATTGTTCATCTTACTAACACTCACAATCATAGATAACATTTAAATTTTGGGAAATTTTTCAAAATGTCAATATTTTAATATTTAATAGTACCCCTTAGTCACACTTTCACTATTTATTAAAAATGTCAATATTTTAGTTTGTTATGTATTTAATTCACATTGTTTTTATTTTGTATTAATTAAAAGAATACAATTATTTAATAATAGAAAGGAAAAATTTAGGGAAGAGAATATTTTTAAAAGGAGTATATCACTTAAAATACTCATCAGTTACAAATTCAATATTTTATAAAAGGAACATATCACTTAATATCTCTCATCTTTACATAAAAAAATCAAATCTAAAAAAATCCAAAAAAACAAATCCTTTGTCTTCTTCATCATTCTCGCATGAATTTTGGCTGGCAACAATGGAGAATCCAAAGGTTAAGTTAATGTATAGCTATGGTGGAAAAATTCAAATTCGTCCTCACGATCATCAACTATCCTATGTTGGCGGCGATACTAAAATTCTCTTTGTTGAAGTGAGTTTGATTAAATTTGCATTTTTTTTTACGAGAAGATTTTGGAAACGAGTATATTTTCATTGACAAACAACTATGGAGAAGAAATTTTCAACTGAAATATCGATATAATCCGTGAAATACAATCGATCAAGTATTCGTTAATTGTTGAATCATTAATTTGTATGGGAGTTTTGACATGAACATTTTTTTTTATTTTTTTGGTAATTTTTTTTTTTTGATGACAAGACAGAGTTTACTAATGCATAAGTTAATACTGATTTGTATTTGAGTTTTGGAGGGAAAAAAAGCAGAAGAAGAAGAAAGAGAGAGTGAGAAAGAAAATTGCAAAAATTGTATTCATGCCAGAATTGTATTCATATTAATTTTTGTTTGTCAATTGTTTTTCTTTTGCTCAACATTTGTATTTTTATTAAGAATATTGTATTTCTTTTTTAGTTTATAGTCATCTCAATAGGTATGCCAAATGAATTTGTATTTTTTAAGTATAAATGTATCATATTTCTTTTAAGAGTTAATTTGTATTTTTTTAAATAATATTGCATTCTTCCTCAACTGATTGTATTATTTTCACTTTGTATGCTTTTTTTTAAGAATTGTGTATCCTTTCTTAAATCATATTCGTAAGTAATGATTGGATTATATTGAGATACAATCAATAATGTTTTTATAATACAAATAATAAAAATATATATTTGACAGACATGTAATATAATTTTGATCACTGAGATACAATTTTTTAATTTTTACTATGAAAGTAAAATAACAATTTTAATTTGAATGGTAAAGTGAGCACATAAAATACAAAAAGTTTTTGGTATACAATTATGATGAAAACATAGTTAAAAAGAAATACATACTAGTTGTCATTTAAATTGATGTTGAAATACAAAAATGAACACAATAAATACTAACTTTAATTGAAATACAAAAGTGACTTTGTTAGTATATCATTATGATGAAAACATAGTTAAAAAGAAATACATACTAGTTGTCATTTAAATTGATGTTGAAATACAAAAATGAACACAATAAATACTAACTTTAATTGAAATACAAAAGTGACTTTGTTAGTATATCATTATGATAAATACAAAAATAAAAAGAAATACAAACTCGTCTGTATACAATGTGAGAGTTAAAATACAAATTGATCACAGTAAAATATTGACCTTAATATGATGTTCAGTTTTAATTTGAATGATAAAATGAGCACATAAAATATAAAACATGCATACCTTCATCAAAGAGATTGTTATGAATATCTTTAGAAAAATATATTATTATTTTTTCAAAAAAAAAAATAACAAGAGGGAGAGTGATGTGGGAGTTTAAAAATGGAGAATAATTGGAAGAGGTAAATATGAGAGAGAAAATATTTATGTAAAAAAAATATGAGAGAGAGAGTTGAAAAATGTCTAATTAAGGTGAGACAAAATAGGAAGTAATTAGGATACAAAATATTTTCTAAAATAATGACATTTTGACATTTTTAATAATTTTTATGAAGTATAGAGGTTTTTACTAATTATGTTAGATTTTTTGACTAGTTTGCTAATTTTTCCTTAAATTTTTTAATGGGCTTCCAATAACTAATGGGTTTTCATAACTAAAGGGCTTTTGATATTATCACCTAACCACATTATTAAAATAATATTGGATAAGACTTAAAAAATTTAATGGGCTTATATTAACTAATGAACTTTTGATATTATCAGCTACTCACATTGTAATAATGGACAAGACTTAAAATTTCTAATGGTTTCAATAACTAATGGTCTTTTGATATTATCACCTACTCACATCATAATCATGGACAAGACTTAAAATTTCTAACGAAACTTCAATTACTAATGGTCTTTTGATATTATCACCTTACTCACACTCATAATCACGAACAAGATTTAAAATTTCTAATGGGCTTCCAATAACTAATGGGTTTTTGATATTATCACCTACTCACATTATAATCATGGACAAGACTTAAAACTTCTAATGGGCTTCTAATAACTAATGAGCTTTTGATATTATCACCTACTCACGTAATAATCACGCAGAGGTCTTAAAAATTCTAATGAGATTCCAATAACTAATGGACTTTTGATATTGTCATCACCTACTCATTCGCATAATCATGGACAAGACTTAAAATTTCTAATGGGCTTCCAATAACTAATGGATTATGATACTATCACCTTACTCACATTAAAAATCATGGACAAGACTTACAGTTTTTAGTGGGCTTTTGATATTGTCACCTTACTCACACTCATAATCATGGACAAGACTTATAATTTCTAATGTGCTTTCAATAACTAATGGATTTTCATAACTAAGGGCTTTTGATATTATCACCTACTCACATTATAATCACGGACAAGACTAAAATTTTTAATGGAATTTCAATAACTAATGGGTTTTGATATTATCACCTATTCACATCATTATCATGGACAAGACTTGAAACTTTATAATGGGCTTTCAATAACTAATGAGTTTTTGATATTAGCACCTTACTCACATTCATAATCATGGATAAGACTTACAATATCTAATGAGCCTCTAAAAACTAGTGGATTTTTCATATTATCACCCACTCACATTCATAATCATGGAAAATACTTAAAATTATTAAGGGCTTCCAATAATTAATGGGTTAAAAAAACAATAGAATAGAGCAAAAATTAATATATATTTAAGGCGAATAACTATAGTTTACTTTTTTGTGTGTGTTATATGGATATACTTAAATATTAAATAGCAATAATCAATTATACATTAATAATCATTTTTTTTCAATTTTATTGTATATTAAGAAATATTAAATAGATAAGTAATTAGTATAGGCCTTATCAATTATGTCAGACATGTTTTACGTTGCTCGTTCTCTATATGTTTTATCTTTTTTCATAGGGTTTCGATTGAAGATTTTTTTCATTATAATGGCGAAAATCAGTACTCCAATATACATTTATTTGATGAATTTTTGGATGAACTTCCTTCGTTGAGTTCAATAACAGTGATAAAAAGTAATACAACAACGTAGTTGAGGTTTAGTTGTACAATAAAAACAGGAGAAAAAATTAACAAGTTGTATTTATATGTATATAATTGTGTAAAAAAAAGTAATACGAGGACATGAGCAAAAGGTGAATGAGAATTGTGGAATTTTCAATTTTTTATACAGTGAAATAATTATACATCTAGATACTTGTATTATATTATATTATATTATATTTCATTGTCTTCTTTTTTTTTGGATTGTCCAATTGTATTGAAATATTATCAAAAGTTAAAAATTTAATTACGGTAGAGAAGTATATTTGAATACACTTGGATACTCGCATTGTGTTATGTTTTATTTTTCTTATTTTTGAATTGTCCAATGTATATAATTTTTGTCTAACAACAAGGGTATTCATATGTATATTATATAGATGTATTCATGAGGTAAATGTATGTAATTGTCGTGTTCGTATGTTAAATTGATATAGTTTATAAATTTAATATATAAATATATTAAGTTCTATGATGATTTGTATCCTAGATATATTAATACATTAAGTTATAGAAATCATTGTATCCATTTGAAATCAAAGTATTCATATGTTAATTGTATAAATATTACATTTTTCTAGGTAGCAAATCAGATTTTATGTGGTGAATTGTCCAATTAAAGCACTACATATGTAGATTAAAGACATCGAAATTACTGTACAAGTTATATTTGCCATGAAGTTCACCTATTTAAAATTGAAATAAATAAGATTCATTCACAAATACAATCAATTCATCAAATATAATAGATAAATTTAACTAAAAAATTCTATGAATACCTTTATGATGCCTGAATCAATTAAGTATGAACAATGAAGACAATAAAAGAATACAGTACAATGTATCTCAATATTATTGTTTATTTAATTGGAATTTGAGTGGATATATTTTCAATAGTAGTCGGTAGTTTAATAATGAAAAATTGGAAGTCTTCGGGAAGTAATTAAAGGGTTGTTTGTAATAGTAACATAAATTTCCTTATTTAGTGAATTATAATTGTAATTGTATTATTGTATAAATAATAATAATAAAAGTTATACAAAAATACACCTAGATATAAATATAAATTATAGCCTTTTTTGATAAATATAGCTATTAAAATTCAATAACCCTATAATTATAGTCATTTTTGTAAGTTATTCTATTTGATATTCACCTACTCACATTCATAATCATGGACAATACTTAAATTAAAACTTTTAATGAGCAGTCAAAAACTAATGTGCTTTTTAATATTATCACCTACTCACATTCATAATCATGGACAAATCTTTAAATATCTATTGGGCTATTAGGTTTTCAATAACTGATGCGCTTTTTATACTATCACCTACTCACATTCATGATCATGGACAAGACCTACAATTTTCAAAGGGCTTTCAATAACTAATGAACTTTTGATATTATCAACTTACTCACACTCATAATCATGGACAAATTTTAAAATTTCCAATGTGCTTTCAATAACTAATGGGCTTTCATAACTAATGGTCTTTTGATATTATCACTTACTCACATTATAATCATAGACAAGATATAAAATTTCTAATGGGCTTCCAATAATCAATGGACTTTTGATATTCTCACCTACTTACATTATAATCATGGACAAGACTTAAAATTTCTAATGTGCTTCTAATAATTAATGTGCTTTTATGTTATCACATACTCACATCATAGTCATGAACAAAACTTAAAATTTCTAGTGGGCCTCCCATAACTAATGAACTTTAGATATGATCACCTTACTCAAACTCATAATCATGGACAAGACATACAATTTATAATTGGCTTTTGATATAATCTACGTACTCACACTCATAATTGTGGACAAGGCTTAAAATTTCTAATGGGCTTTCAATGACTAATGGATTTTTGATATTGTCACCTACTCGTTAAATAATAATGGACAAAACTTAAAATAATTAATGCGCTTCCAATAACTAATGGATTATGATATTATCACCTTACTCACATTGAAAATCATGGACAAGACTTACAATTTCTAATGGACTTTTGATATTATCACATTACTCACATTCATAATCATTGACTACATTTACAATTTCTAATGAGCTTCCAATAATTAATGGGCTTTTGATATTATCACCTACTCACATTCATAATAATGGACAAGACTTAAAATTATTAATGAAATTTCAATTATTAATGAATTTTTGTTATTATCACCTACTCACACTCATAATCATGGACAAGATTTAAAATTTCTAATGGGCTGTCAATAACTATTAGGCTTTTGATATTATCCCCTACTTACATTCATAATCACTGACAAGCCTTTAAATTTCTAATGGGTCATTAGGCTTACAATAAATAACGGGCTTTCTATACTATCACCCACTCACATTTATAATCATGGACGAGCCTTAATATCATTGAATACTCCAAAAAGGCACAAACTATAAACCGACTATACGTACATAATTATGATATTCTACACACATTATATACATTAATCATTCACTTTGTTGCCCTTTTACCATCAATCATCATTTTATATAAATCATGTGTTTATTATATATTTTTTATATTAATTATGCACTGAATATACAATGATTATACTTATTCAGAAAGGATATAATCGGTATACAATTGAGATATTGGTTTGCCATGATTACTACAAATGTCTTGGTCTTGTTAATTTGGAAAATCAAATCTGGTTATAAATGTCACGATCCATATCGCTATGATAGACACCCACGCTAATCCTCTGGTGGGAGAACTATTACTACAATCGATTAAGCAACTTAACAAACACCTAAACATTTAAAGATACAGAAGTAGGTTTAAATGATAAAATAACATGGAGTTCCTATAAACTCCAAAGATTCAATAAAACAACTAAATAAACATTACGAAAAATAACTCCTAGAACCTGAAAATTATTGTACCAAAACTCTGTAAACTAACAAATCTAAGGAAAAAGGGGTGCAAGCCTAAACTAACATAAGCAAAGTCTAATTAAAATAATTTGAGTCCGAAAAGAATGAACTAAACAAGGAAGGATCCATGGCAACCTGAAAGAGTTGGTTCACTTTTGAATCTGGTCTTTGATCAATGATCCCTTAGCTGGGGTCTATCGGTAACTTCCAGAAGATGTCCTAACTCAACAAAGAACGAACATGTGTAGTATTAGTACACAATTACAGTGTACTAGTAGGATCACGCCGTCACCTTAGTAGGCAAAACATAGGCAAGCAATTACAACACAGTAAACATATATATACAGAATACACATATCAATTATCATTTCAAGAGCATCATACAGTTCCCAATATCAACGACAATTAGAAATGAATGTAAAATAAAAATGGTCCTCTAACATACAATAGTCGAAACGTGACACCCGATCTAACATACAATTGTCGGAACGTGATACCCGATCCAATACATATGTGTCAGAGTGTGACACCACATCAAATATATGTGTCGGAACGTGACATTCGATCCAGTCAGCACAACCACAACCACAACCACAATCACAGTCACATCCATGATGAACAATGCTCATAGTCATATAATAAATATGGGTTCATACATGTAATTGTTTATATACATATATTGATTGCATTATATTCGATTTACATTCCTTAGTCTCATACATGCATGCATATCATGAAACAATTAACTGACATATATCACACAAACAGAAAATCAAATCATCACCTACCTCAAACCAAGCTTGAATTCTCCTAAGACACTTGAGCCTTTCCTTTTTGGATTCTTTCCACTTGATCTTGGTCTATAAATGAGTAATTTATGCAAGAATTAATTAATAAACAAGGTCTAAATTACCCGAAAAATAACACAATAATTAAGCGAATACCAAACCCAGATCCTAATGTTCAATTAGGACATTTTTCCACAATCAACTTTAGGCCAAAAACCTCCCCAATGATAATTATTCAAAAGTCTAAGTTCTACGGATCAAAAAATAGATTAAGGGAGTAATAATCTTATCTTTTGCGCTAGAAGTTATGGGAATCTCTCGAGAAATAGCCCTGGATTGTCTCTTAGCTCTCAAGAATAATGGTTTGCAGAAAATAATAATTTTGGGATTTTTTCTCGATTTAAGCCGCGACTGATCCGCTAGGGCGAATTCCATTCCGCCACAACCGTCTCGCCCTGTTGGAATTAATCTCACCCCGACGGCTTGCACAAAGACAGAAGTTTAAAATTTGAATTTCAAGCTCCCATTTCACAACACACATTCAAACCACGATGTTCTAAAACTATCCTTTCACGTCAAGATCAGTTTCGAGAGTTCTACTCGCCCGAATATAATTCTGTAAAGCCGTACAGGTTTCTTAACATCTTGGCTATCCACAATATTAAGAAAATAGTTAACTTTTATAGAAATAACATTTTCATTTACACAGAACACTTATAATACACAGAAAATAATTTATAAGACACATATAATACAAATTTTATTGATAGATGGTACATCTATCACACATTTTAATACACCTATAATATATCATATCAATTTCTTGTCAAGCAAGTATAATATATTTTTAAAACACTTATAATACATTTATATTTCATGCACAATCACTTTTAATACATAGTATAAATTTATCATAATATTGCTATAAATGACAGTAAAAAATAAAATATATCGCTAAAATCAGTAATTTTTATTAAAAAGTACTCACCTAAGCAATTTTTTCAACAACAAAAAGAAAAAATTAGCAAACTAGTCAAAATCAACAACTTAATTAGTAAAAAACTCACAACTTTAATAATATTAGTTAAAATGTCAAAAATGTCATTATTTTGAAAAAGAATATGTATCCTAATTAAACCTCTATTTTATCTCCTAAAAAATTAATTTATTTACATTTCCATGTATATCCATAGTTCACGTTTTCCAAAATATTTTTATTTTAAAAAAATCAAAATCTGTAAATTTTCCCATGTCTCTCTCTTCCATATTTATCCCATAAGTAAAAATAACATAAAATTCTCTCTCTCCATATTTTTCTGCTCATATTCCTATTCAACCTTCAAATCCTTCTTCTCTTCAACCCCAATTTTTTTATTATCTTCTACCAAAATGTTGCTTCTTTATCTTCAAAATCTGGATTCATACAAATTCCTCTTATTAAGGTATTTTTATCGTTATCTTCTTTTTTTAGATTTATTTTCTGATTTTGTTGTTGTTTAAATTATTCTTATTTGGTGAAAGTAAGATAATTCTCGTTTACAACTATAAAACACTCTTCATTAGATGATTCTTAGAGAAACTATTCATCTTAGTAAAATGATTTCTATTGATTTTCCATCATTTAATCTATGTGTTATGCCGTAATTTTACTATCTTTAGAAAAATCACTTTTTTTGAAATGTTCTAAGTATAAAACAATTTGAGAAAAATACTTAGAAAAGAGTCGCCACTTAATTTTTTAAAGAAATTAAGGAAATTTAATTTAAAAAGATTTTAACAGATTAAATCTTAATAAATTTAGAGAAAATGGGTAAGAAATTCTTATTTACGCTTCAAGAAGGTTTTTAAGGCATTTGAAGCGCCCGCTAACATGCGGTTATCCTATGACTTAGATTAATTATTATGTTTTACTATTCTTAGGAACATGATTTAATATAATACAATAATTAACAATATTTGATCAACTTTAAGAAAATATTTAAACAAAGATTAATTTTTATTTTTTTTTTTTAAAAAAAAAATGGAACCTTAATTATGATTTTTGAAATTATAAGTGAATAGAATTTAACGAAAGTAGATTATTTTTTTATTTTTTTGAAAGATGATAACTCAAACCAAATTGATCAATTTAAGCATCAAAACCATTTCAAATTAATGGAAGAATAAAGCTTCGCATAACTTAAAACAATTTTTTTTTAAAAATAATAAAATGCGGTTAAGTGAAAAGTATTAAAGAATATATCTTTTAAGAACATAGATCTGACTTAACTAAATATAATACTTGACATAAAAATAAATGATTGCAAAAGATGTTTAAATAGTAAACCAACATAAAGAAAATAACTTATCTTTTGGGGATTTAAGTAAGTTAATTACCAATTCTAAAGTTAGAGTTAAATGCAATTAGTCAACAATAATCAAAACAATTAGGAGAGTAAAAGAGATAATGAGATTGGGCCCCTTCTTGGGCCAATTTCACTGCAGATTTTTGGGTTTTAACCCAATCCCGTTTCTGTATATATTGGCTGTATATAAATGTATATCAATACTTATACCAGCTCTTTGCGTGTATCTCCTGCTTCCGAACACCTGTAATTTATTTCATCTCTGTATTTTGCATATTTTTGGCTGCATATTTGCTTCCATGAACCTGTATATCAGTGTATAAATATTGTATACATCATGTATACAACCCATTTCTTGGGCTTTTGAACATTTCCAGCAGCATGTTGGGTCTCTGGGACCTATAACAGCTTTCAAAACATAGGGGGCTGACTCGATGAACGGAGAAGACAAAGATCGAACCTTTATGGCTCAACTTAGAAAATGCAAGGTAGATGAGCCCGGAGACTCGATCCGAGAGATTTATGCAAGAAAAACAAGATGAAATGATTAGGACGGAGAAATGGATCATAACAACTCAACATAATAACAAACAAAAAAAATGACATACTATGCAAGCATATGAAGGCTACTGCACAAACTCTAGTTCACAAATGTAAACAACTGCTATAACTTGATTTTTATTATTAGTGTTTATTTCTTTCTTTCTCTTTTTATTATACAAAAAAAAAAATTATTTCGAATAATCATTCCATCTACACACTGGTTCACGATCAACGGTAAAGAAAATTCCCAAAAAAAAACACTAACATATTAACAACTCATACAGTTTGGAATTAAATAATAGATCATTAAGAACGAAAGGTGTTCAGATCGAAATTAGTATTATCTTTTAGGGGGCAGCGTTCCGGAACGAGCGAGCTTGGATGAGCTATCCACCACCACACAAGGAATTTTGACGAAAATTCAAGTTCCAAAATAACAAACCCAAAATTCTAGAATACTATTATTCTATAAAATCCAATCTGAACTATTTTCGTATATGACCTCAAAATCCAATTTTCTCTTCCCCCTTTTTTTTCTTTATCCATGAAAAATATATAATGAATAATGAATGAAATGAATATTGAGTTATTGAATTGAATTGAATTCTTGAATGAATTCATCTCCCTTGAATTGAGAAAGAAGAAGAAAAAAGAAGGTATTTATAGGAGATTTCTATGGTAGGTTTAGGGGGGAATTGAAATGAATTTTGGGATGAATTTGAATTTCAAAATTCAAAATTTAAATTCAATTTTTTTTCTTGTGTGTGTGTTGGTGTTGGTGTTGGTGTTGGTGTTGGTGGTGGTGGTGGGGATGGAATGAATGAATTTGAATTTCAAAATTCAAAATTCAAAATTCAAAATTCAAAATTCAAATTCAAATCTCTCAAAAGTGAAGTTGAGAATTAGTGGGCTAAGAATTGTATTGGGCTGCAGTAGTTTGGAGAAAAGAATTGGGCCTAGGAAATTGTAAGAAAATTTGAAAAAGAATGGGCTGCTGAACGTAATTGTGAAGAATGGGCTGGAAAATATGGAATGGGCTGTTGAAAATTGAATTGGAACTTGGTCCAAATGTTTCTCAAAGTTGAGTTAAGTTGGAAGTCTAAGATGAATTAAATTTAAGAAATAGCCAAATTGTGTTACATTAATAAATTTGGCTAAACCTTAAATAAGACAAATTAATATTAATTAATTAACGAGCTTCTTAATCTTAACAAAAATAAAATAATTAATTTAATCGTAAACTATTAATTCAAAAAATATAAACTATAAATTAGCTAAACTAATTAATAAAATATTTAAGTAAAACTAAAATACTTTTGAGATGATTTTCAAACATTAATATAATAAATATATGCAAAATCATATAGAATATGTAAATTATTTTTTAACATTTTAAAATTTATAATAATGACAAAATTACTTAAAATAACTCGAATAATATTTAAAATTTTATAAAGTTAATTATTTTAAATCGTTTGAAATTTAAGAAGCTCGATGACTAATTTATATTGTGGAAGGCCAAAATTGGGTGTCAACAGTTGTCCCTCGTTTGACTTGGATTGATGAAAAAAATTCAAGGCAAATGAAATTGACGAATTTAATTTTGACCGACCACATCTTCATCTTTGGGAAAAGGAATTTTGGTATGGGCTTTAGGAATTATGGCCGAATCCCGGTATTGGGTTTCCTACATATCTCAGGTTATATGAGAATTCAGGCCACTTGTAGTTCGATACGCTTGATTTAACGCACGATTATTCAAAAGTCATCTCGATACCAAATTATGAAGGGACCGAAATGCTCGAGAATAAGATTTGAGAGCAAATATTGGAATACAACCGAGTTTTCAACATTGAGCCCGCCTACATATCCTCAAACCTTGGGAATCAGGCTGTTTGTAGTTCGACTCGATCGGTTAAAAAGGAAATCTTTTATGCAAGATAACCTTCGGTTATGAAGGAATGACGAGTAAGTCAAGTGTGAAAAAGAGGCTTGCAACCTCTTAGCCATGAATGTGGTGCACTTCACACCCATAATTAAGAACTTACACAGACATAATTTTCAAAGCTCTTGGTGCACTGTCACTCAAATTAGAAAGTTGCCTCCGGTGAGAGTGAAATGTTTCACGGATGCGAAATTGAAACCGATGAACTAAAAGAAAAACCCACACGCCTTTGATAGGGGTGTGGTTTGATTATAGTGGAAGTTGCTCCTCAGCTCGCGTCCTAAGAGTTTGATACTCCCCTTTGGACTATGTCCCAGTTCGCTGCTAAGAAAAAGTTCCAAGTTGTGCTGCATCCCTTTTGATGTCGTCCGTACCTGTGGTTTGATTTGAGAATTCATCCTTTTGGATGCTCTCGACAGAGATTAAAATAAACTTGTTAGTAGAAACTGTAATTTACATAGAGAGGTGTTATGTTTTACCTTCTTCGACACACATTTTTAAAACTATTCTGACGTCAGCTTTCATCAGTTTTGACACAGTAGCTGATGAATTGATATGATGCGACATGATGATGACTTTGTCGATAATGTAATATTATTGATGATGATACTTCATTGATAGAATGATGTTGATGCTCGATTGATAAGATGATGATGCTACATTAATGATCCATTGGTAGAATGACATTGATTCAATGGTAGGATGATGTTGTCGAAACTTAATTGGTAAGATGATGTTGCTCTCTTGGCATTGAAAGAAGCAATGACTCTCTCGGAGTTTGAAGATGCAATGGCCTTCTTGGCGGTTGAAGGTACAATGGCCCTCTCGGGTTTGAATGAAATGGCCCTCTTGGCGGTTTGAATATGTAATAGCCCTCTTGGCAATATAAGATTATGCTTTCTTGGCAGTTTGATATGAATGGCCTTCTTGGCAATTTGAATATGATGTCCCTCTTGGCAGTTTGATTATGCAATGTCCCTCTCGGCAGTTTGAATATGTAATGGCCCTCTTGGCAATATAAATATGCAATGGACCTTTCGGCAGTTTGATTATGCAATGGCCCTCTCGGCAGTTTGATTATGCAATGACCCTTTTGGTAGTTTGAATATGAATGGCCTTCTTGGCAATATAAATATGCAATGGCCCTTTCGGCAATAGAAGATTATGCCTTCTTGGCAGTTTGATTATGCAATGGCCCTTTCGACAATAGAAGATTATGCCTTCTTGGCAGTTAGATTATGCAATGGCCCTCTCGGCAGTTTAATTATGCAATGGCCCTCTCGGCAGTTTGAATATGAATGGTCTTCTTGGCAATATAAATATGCAATGGCCCTTTTGACAATAGAAGATTATGCCTTCTTGGCAGTTTGATTGTGCAATGGCCCTCTCGGCAGTTTAATTAAGCAATGGCCCTCTCGGCAGTTTGATTATGCAATGGCCCTTTCGGCAGTTTGATTATGCATGGCCCTCTTGGTAATATAAATATGCAATGGCCCTTTCGGCAATAGAAGATTATGCCTTCTTGACAGTTTGATATGAATGGCCTTCTTGGCAATTTGAATATGATGGCCCTCTTGGCAGTTTGATATGAATGGCCTTCTTGGCAATTTGAATATGATGGCACTCTTGACAATTTGATTATACAATGGCCCTCTCGGCATTTGACATTACCGTGTCTGATGTCAACGAGATTTATGAATATTTTTCAATAGTTCTTGATGCTGAAAAAAAATGTAATTTGATATTTTTTGTACATGTGTAGAGTGATGTCTTCACTTGTTCCCATTTTGAACATTTTGTGTTCAATGTGACTGGTGCTTTGTTGGAGATTTGAACGAGGTGTCGTTGCTCGTATTTTGAACTGCTCCTTTTCTTCTAAAGAACTTCAATGACTTTTCTTTCTCCATAGAAAAGATGTGAATTTTGGGGATCTACTCGCCCTTTTGAATTCTCTATATTCGTTGAATAGATAAATATGATGATCTTGAGGCGATCTTATAGACCTGCATCCACATAAAAATTGTTAATTATTAAAATAAACTGATCTGTGTTGACTTCTTCAAGATCTTGCTCCTTGTATTGTTGTCTTCAGTTGATCACTCCGATCTCTTTCTTCTCGATAGACATAAGATGAATTTATACAAAAGTTTTGACATATTAAGAAATTCTTAAGATTTTTTTTTTTAGAATCAATTTAAAAGAAGTCACTGTCAAATGTCATGTCATGCATAGCTTAAATGAAAGTCTTGGTTTAAACTTTTGACGTATTCAATATCTTGTCCTTGAAGCTTGAGAAGTTTCTGACTTGGTTCTCCCGAAGTCCTCCATGGTCGGAAAGTTTTGTACTTGTATCTGAAATCCAACAATGTTTGAGATTGCTAAAGTTGACTCTGAACTTTAACGATGCTAGATATCATTTGAAGTTTGCTTTAAACTTCTGATCATGCTCGAAATGTTCAAAATTAACTACATACTTCTAGTGATGCTTGAATAAATTTTTGAACCCATCCTCAAATGTTTTGAAGTGTCTTAAATTTTTTATATATCACTTGAAGAATTTTTGAGACCCCCTCAAAAATTTTGTCCCAGTTGCAACTCATAATGTATCTTAAGTTTTGAATTGTTGGAGATCTTCTACTTGAGAATTTTTGAGTCCCTCTCAAAAAAGAATTTCGATTATATGTCTCAGCATATCTTGATTTTTTGATATATGACTTGTAGAATTTTGTAGATCTCCTCAAAAATTATATCCCGATTGCAACTCATAATGTATCTTAAGTTTTACTTTGTTGGAGAGATCCTCTTCTTGAGAATTTTTGAGTCCCTCTCAAAATTTTTGTCTCGATTAGACGTCTCAATGTATTTCAAACTTTTTATGTATGACTTGTAGAATTTTTGAGACCCCCTCAAAAATTTTGTCGCAGTTGCAACTCAATATATCTTATGTCTTGAGAATTTTTAAGTCTCTTCTTGAGAATTTTTGAGTCCCTCTCAAAAATTCTGTCCCAGTTTCTATTGTAAAGAAAAATAAAAATTTTACGGGAGATATGACCGAACCCTTGTGGCGCCTACGTATCCCGTTGAGGCAGGAATCATGTCATACGTAGTTCCCCTCTCGAGGATTAATAAAACTAGAAAATTCTAATAAATGAAATGACTGAGGCCGACATAGGCCGCCTACGTATCTCATTCTGGAGAATTCAGGTCAGACGTAGTTCAAATACAAAAGAGAATTTCCTAACTATAAAACATAAGATGATTACAAGCGAATGATATGATTATAGGAAAAGAAATATGAGAAATTTGAATTCTTAAAATATAACATCTCTTGATAACACCTGAGTTGATTAACCACTTGAGATGAATGTCTATGCTCAAACTTATCATGCCATCAAAATAATGTATCGATATATTGCCTGAGCAAGCTCTTGAGTTCTCTTTCTGCGCTTCTATCAGGTGAACCTCGATTTTGTCTTCTTTGACACATTCATCCTTCGCTAAATTCATTTCTTCTATATCATCCAGATCCGACTTATCTTGATTCTCCAACCATTTTAAATATTTAGCAATGTATCATGATCTTCTCATCATACTCTTAGAACACATCAAAATCTACTTTCTTTGTTCATTCAGCTTGTGACATGACATGATATTGACACATTTTAAAATTAATTTTACTAAAACAGACACAAAGGTTGTTAGATAGAAAAGTTAAAGCAAGTGGAATAAATTTTCGCGTAGAAGAGACTTTCATCAAAAATAAGGAAATACGAACTTTGACCATGATCATGGGTCATTTTGACTTTTGAGGAAAAATAATAAAAAAAATGACATAAAATTCATCTTTGTCTAACAAGATAAACGAGGAGTCAAGAACGGCGTGGAAGTCCAATTAAGAACTTGTTCCATTGGCTCAGCATCTCATACGCTTGATGTCTCCTTCAATTCTTCCAGCATGTCATCGCCTTCTTAAAGAAGATCCCTAGTTCCTTCTTTGAGATTATCATCATTGGCATATTCTTCTACCAGAAAAGATGAATATAAATGCGGTAAAGGCTTTGGCAAAACATGATTGACTTCCTTCTTGCTCGGATTATTAATTTTCTTCGACCTCGACCATGTTAATGGTACACTCTCCATGATTCGGCATTGAATTTGCATTAGCATTGCCTATGACAGTTTGAAGAGTTACAACCTTTTGATCAATCAAATTTTGAATTTTATGCTTCAAGTGGATGCAATCTTCAGTGGTATGTCCTACACCTCCTGAATGGTGAGTACAATGAAGATCGACCCTGTAATGTCTTGAATTGAAATTTCTTGGGTCAATTGTTTGTATCAAACCGGCTACTTTCAATCTCTGAAAAAGTTGAGTCTGGCTTTCAACCAATCGAGTAAAAATTCGAGGTTGTTTTCTCTTAAGTTTTGGACGAGGAAAATTTTGATTATTTCGTGGAGGTTGAGGTACTTTATGATAAAGTGGAGGGTTTTGGCGAGTAGGCGTCTGTGTTTGGAAATTTGGGTATTGTGGATTTTGAAAGATTTGAGGAGCATTTGGGTAATTCGTTGATATAATTTTGTAACTCGATTGTACATTTGGATAATTTGGCAATGGAGTTTGATAATTTGGATAATTTTGTGCTAGAGCTTGGTAATTTGAATAACTTAGTGGTGGAGCTTGGTAATTTGGTTTGACATAAAAGTTGGGGTAAGGATTTTGTGGAGTTAAGGGATAGGTTTTGGATGGTAAAATTTTTTGAACAGTGAGACCGGCATGCCTCTTTGATTTTTGACTTGATTCAAATGAGATGTAGGAAACATCTTCTCTTTTTCTCCTCAATGGTCTCGAGAATTTAACTTGGGGACTCATTCGGATGATTTTTCCGATCTTGAGACCGTCTTCAATAGCTTCATCAATTTCAACTATCTCACTGAATTTCCCTTCTAAAATGAGAAACATCCTACTATAGTACTCCGGGTCTTGAATGCACACGAATATTTCAATAATCTCTTTCTCAGTCAGTGGAGGCCTAACCCTTGCAGCCTCTCTTCTCCAACAGTAGACATATTTTCGATAGTTTTCACAAGACTTCTGTTTGATTCTCTTCAAATAGTATCGATCAGGAATGAATTCCACATTGTAACCTAACCTTTCATCGAAGTGTGTAGTAGATGCGGTTTTTAGAGGTATGGGTTGAGTTGTATATGAGTTTTGGATCATTAGAGTAGGAATTTGATAATTGGCAGAAAAATTCTGGAAATTGTTGGTGTTTGAATTTTGAAGAGTAAGTACCTTTTGGCGTGAGGAGCTAGCTTGATGTGGGTTAATGATGATCGAGTCGATGATGGGAGGTTTTAGATTTATAGCGGTGGTTGAATTGTTTGCAAAACATTTGGAGGCTGGATCGAAAGTAGGAAAATGGAGTGGAGGTCTTCCATTGTCTCAAGTAGAAGTGTTGGCAATGATAGCCATATTTATCAAATATCAGGACTTATCCATTTTAGCCCTCATTTCAGCAACTTGTTGGAACAATTGTGCAATCAGCTTGTTTTGTTCAGCGATGATAGGGTTGTTCACAGTGATTTTGCTCAAATCAGTGTTCTCGACATTTTCAACCACTTTTTCTTTGTCTTTTGACGAACTTTGATCAAAGAAGGAATCTTTGAGATCCTTAGACCTTGTGAAGTATGGATGTTCAGTCATTTTCTCAACACAGATCAGTTTTATGTACCTTTTAGAAAAATAACTCAAAACACAAATGTATTAATTTGTGTCGATGATAAATAATACAAAATATCACACACATGATCCACAAACACATAAGAGTTGCTCCATTTGAAGATAAAAGAGCCCACATATATGGAAAGGTGACTAAATAGACAGGAATTTGTTTATCACATTTTAGGAATAGTGAATTTGAAAAATTAACTTGTGTGGAGTCAATGGACTTCTGTATGTGTAATTGACATACTTTGGTTTTGATAAAGAGGAAACTCTAATTTTTATGGAAGAACGAAAAAAAGTAAAAATTTTCAAATATGCGGATCGAGTCTTGAAAGACTGCCTACGTATCTCACGGGGAGAATTCAGGTCCTACGTAGTTCGACTTTCATTTTTGAATCTCTTTTTGATGGAAAATTTACCCCTCTTTTTTTTTAGATGAGAGAGTTAGATTTAGGATTTGAAAGGGAGTTTTGAATATATGTTTTTTTTTTTGGGAAACTAAAGACTCGAAGAATATTTGGACGCACTTTTGATAGTGACTTGATATTTATGCTTAGAGGTTTCTAAAAATTATATGAAGAGGAGTGAGCTACAATATCTCCAAATAAATAATATTTTCACATAAGCAGTTATAACACATAAATAATTATTTCGCATTCTAAATAAATATGTGACCCTTTTTTGCCAAGGGTAGGCCTAACGATTCAAAGAATGTGATTATGATAGATTGATCTGAGCCATTAATTTGTGACAACTCGAGTTTTCATTGAATCGAACTCACTATGTCAAAATTAGTTTTGGGTCCGTCTATCATTGTCACTTTGCACAAAACATGCTCGTCAGTCGTTGGGTCATGAAACCCGTTGACATAAGGGTGAACTTCTTAAATGTCGAATCGATACCCATGATCGATCCACCTAAGGCATATGCATGCATGACATAAATTGAGGGGTGATTTAGCTCTATATTATGTTTTCTAAGATTTGGCTTTCTAGAAACAAGGTTCCCGAGTGGACAACTCGAGTGAGAAGGCTACGCGGTTACACGGAAAAAGATCCGGACACTCCGCGCATATGCCAACTCTCCTAACTTTGAGAATTTTGAAAGAAATTTGCGGGTGCACAAAGCACACCTCGCGTGTACGTATGATAGTGTGAATTTCCAATAAGTGGAGAAATATGAACGGAATGACAGTTTATAAAGCAGTAACAAATATATAATTTATTAAAACAATAACAAATAAACAGTTTATATCAAATAAGTATAAAAATTAAGGCATTAAGCATGCAATATAAGCAAACAAGTAAGCATATGCTAAAAACATTAATAATTAATCTAAGTCTATTATGGTTAGAACCTATTAAGTCCCCAGCAGAGTCGCCATTTCTGTTATGCCGTAATTTTACTATCTTTAGAAAAATCATTTATTTTTAAATGTTCTAAGTATAAAACAATTTGAGAAAAATACTTAGAAAAGAGTCGCCACTTAATTTTTTAAAGAAATTAAGAAAACTTAATTTAAAAAGATTTTAACAGATTAAATCGTAATAAATTTAGAGAAAATGGGTAAGCGATTCTTATTTACGCTTCAAGAAGGTTTTTAAGGTATTTGAAGCGCCCGCTAACATGCGGTTATCCTATTACTTAGATTAATTTTTTTTTTTACTATTCTTAGAAACATGATTTAATATAATATAATAATTAACAATATTTGATCAACTTTAAGAAAATATTTAAACAAAGATTAATTTTTATTTTTATTTTAAAAATGGAACCTTAATTATGATTTTTGAAATTATAAGTGAATAGAATTTAAAGTAAGTAGATTATTTTTTGTTTTTTTTGAAAGATGATAACTCAAACCAAATTGATCAATTTAAGCATGAAAACTCATTTCAAATTAATGGAAGAATAAAGCTTCGCATAACTTAAAACAATTTTTTTTTAAAAAATAGTAAAATGCGGTTAAGTGAAAAGTATTAAAGAGTATATCTTTTAAGAACATAGATCTGACTTAACTAAATATAATACTTGACATAAAAATAAATGATTGCAAAAGTTGTTTAAATAGTAAACCAACATAAAGAAAATAACACATCTTTTGGGGATTTAAGTAAGTTAATTACCAATTCTAAAGTTAGAGTTAAATGCAATTAGTTAACAATAATCAAAACAATTAGGAGAGTAAAAGAGATAATGAGATTGGGCCCCTTCTTGGGCCAATTTCACTGCAGATTTTTGGGTTTTAACCTAATCCCGTTTCGGTAAACATTGGTTGTATATCAATGTATATCAGTACTTATACCAGCTCTTTGCGTGTATCTCCTGCTTCCGAACATCTGTAATTTATCTCATATCTGTATTTTCATATTTTTGGCTGCATATTTGCTTTCATGAACCTGTATATCAGTGTATAAATATTGTATACAACTCATTTCTCGGGCTTTTGAACATTTTCAGCAGCATGTTGGGTCTCTGGAACCTATAACAACTTCCAAAACATAGGGGGCTGACTCGAGGAACGGAGAAGACAAAGATCGAGCCTTTATGGCTCAACTTGGAAAATGCAAGGTAGATGAGCCCGGAGGACTCAATCCGAGAGATTTATGCAAGAAAAACAAGATGAAATGATTAGGACGGAGAAATGGATCATAACAACTCAACATAATAACAAACAAAAAAAATGACATAATATGCAAGCATATGAAAGCTACTGCACAAACTCTAGTTCACAAATGTAAACAACTGCTATAACTTGATTTTTATTATTAGTGTTTATTTCTTTCTTTCTCTTTTTATTATACAAAAAAAAAATTATTTCGAATAATCATTTCACCTACACACTGGTTCACGATCAACGGTAAAGAAAATTTCCCAAAAAAAAAAGCACTAACATATTAACAACTCATACAGTTTGGAATTAAATAATAGATCATTAAGAACGAAAGGTATTCGGATCGAAATTAGTATTATCTTTTAGGGGGCAGCGTTCCGGGACGAGCGAGCTTGGATGAGCTATACACCACCACACAAGAATTTTTGACGAAAATTCAAGTCCAAAATAACAAATCCAAAATTCTAGAATACTATTATTCAATAAAATTCAATCTGAACTATTTTCGTATATGACCTCAAAATCCAATTTTCTCTTCCCCCTTTTTTTTCTTTATCCATGAAAAATATATAATGAATAATGAATGAAATGAATATTGAATATTGAATTATTGAATTGAATTGAATTCTTGAATGAATTCCTCTCCCTTGAATTGAGAAAGAAGAAGAAAAAAGAAGGTATTTATAGGAGATTTTTATGATAGGTTTAGGGAGGAAATGGAATGAATTTTGGGATGAATTTGAATTTCAAAATTCGAAATTCAAATTCAATTTTTTTTTATTTTTTTAGGGGGGTGGGAGTAGGGGGCAAATGGAATGGATAAATTTGAATTTCAAAATTCAAAATTCAAATTCAAATCTCTCAAAAGTGAAGTTAAGAATTAGTGGACTGAGAATTGTATTGGGCTGTAGTAATTTGGAGGAAAGAATTGGGCCTAGGAAATTGTAAGAAAATTTGAAAAAGAATGGGTTGTTGAAGGTAATTGTGAAGAATGGGCTGGGAAATATGAAATGGGCTGTTGAAAATTGAATAGGATCTTGGCCCAAATGTTTGTCAAAGTTGAGTTAAGTTGGAAGTCTAAGATGAATTAAATTTAAGAAATAGCCAAATTGTGTTACATTAGTAAAGTTGGCTAAACCTTAAATAAGACAAATTAATATTTATTAATTAACGAGCTTCTTAATCTTAACAAAAGTAAATAATTAATTTAATCGTACACTATTAATTCAAAAAATATAAACTATAAATTAGCTAAACTAATTAATAAAATATTTAAGTAAAACTAAAATATTTTGAGATGATTTTCAAACATTAATATAATAAATATATGCAAAATCATATAGAATATGTAAATTATTTTTCAACATTTTAAAATTTATAATAATGACAAAATTACTTAAACTAACTCGAAAAATATTTAAAATTTTATAAAGTTAATTATTTTAAATCGTTTAAAATTTAAGAAGCTCGATGACTAATTTATATTGTGGAAGGCAAAAATTGGGTGTCAACACTAATATTACTCAAGAAATAGTGGATATTGTAGGATCTGCTTCTAAAATGAGGGAAGAGAGACTACAAGAACAAAGCTTCATCAAATTCAGATTGAAAACGTAACTCGTAGGGTACAAGAAAATGATGGAGAAGATCAAATTGTTGATGAAGAGGTATTTAAATATTTTTGCATGTTGAGTTGAAGTTAAAGAACAATATGTTCAACAATGTGTAATGAATATATTTGTAAATTTTTTGTTATGTACACTGTGCAATATTTATTAGTTTGTATTATTTTGTATTCAGTTATTATTTTATTGTTGTATTTTGGGGTCAGTTTTTGTTAATTTGATGATGTATCATTTTTTATTCATTCCTTTATATTATTTCACATTTGTAGATATTCAGTAATTTATGAATACATTTTACATGACTATGATATTTCAGATTTTATTAATGAACTTTTGTTGAATTTGTGTTGTAGGTTATGAAATTTTTATATATTTGTTGTATTTGTGTTTATGATTATTGTTAATGAATTCATTTTGGGTGATTTTGGATTCAGATGTGTTTATACTAATTGTATTTTGTGTGAGCCTTGTTTGTATCTGTAAAGTAAATATACACATTGTAATGCTATTTGTATGTTTCCAAAGTAAACACATATTAGTTGTATTCAGTGTATTTTTATTGTATTTAGGATTCAGATGTGTTTTTTCAGTGTATTCTTATTGTATTCACACTAAAAAAAACATCCCAAATCATTAATAAAGTCAGGAGTAGAGTAGTTAACAAAGTCAAGATTAAGTAACTAATATATGTATTCACAATTGTACTTGATCATGTTATGAACAAAACTTTATTCGAGTAATATCACTTACTGAATACATAAAAATCATCATGTTATGAACAAAACTTCATCATAATAATAAATATTATGTATTCACAATAGTAATTCTTCATATTTCATAGAAGTCCCTTAACATATACGTATACAAAACATTGAAACTGTATCCATTTAAGAACAGACGCTTACAACATACATTACATTGATCATATTTTTTCGTTAAGGAATACAACTTATTCAAATAGTCATACGTTATCCATAGTTCATACAATTTACAACAAAACAAAATACGAACGAAAACAGAAAACCGACGAAAACAGATTACTTGTTTATAATTATACGAAACCTGAATACTATGCAATTATCTCATCGAATTTGTATGGAAATCTTGAAAATCAAAAGTTGAGAGAATTCATCAGATTTTGAGAGTGTCGGTTGATTTTTTGAATTTTTTGATTTTTTGTAACTGATGAAAGTTTTAAGCAATACTTCCATCTTTAGTTTTTTTTCTCTCCCCTTAATTTCTCCTTCTGTTTTAAATATTTGTATTCTTTCAATTTAAACAATTAGAAAATAGATTAAAAAGATACATAATAAAATAAAATTGTGACATTTTTACTAAATAATGAAAGTATGACAATGAGTTCTCTTAAATAACAAAATAATGACATTTTGAAAAATTTCTCCAAACAAAAATACTACACTCAAGGGCACAAAATTTCAGATCCGCTCATGCATAATCCAAGTCCAAGTCCATCATTTTTTCCCTCAATCCTGTCTAAGTAGGCTTTTGAAAATGCAATTTTATATTGTGATATGAAATTATGCAATACAATCAATGTTTGGACATAAAATTTCGCACGAATTTCATTCGTTATATCATATCATGAGATGAAATCTCAAATTCTCCAAAAAAACATGATTTGAAAATTTCAAATCATGATTTAAAAAATTTCAGATACAAAAAATTGACCCACAAATTTATATTTTGTAAAAAAAACCACATTTATATTTAGTAATCATCTATTATGTATGTAAATGAAATTTAAAATTCATATGATTACTTCTTGAACCATTTATATCTCATATAACATTTACTATCCCCAACATAAAAATTATTATTACTTTAAATCATTTCCTACTTCACCATTTATATTGACAAAAAATTATTATTTTTGATCAAATATAATTACTTCATGTAAATCATCGTTTAATAAATAAGAATTTTCCATCGTTATATTAAGTAGACAAGACTGACCACTATTACATTAATTGAACAATATTAAGTGATTGAGACATGTCAATTCAACGTGAAGAGATTGTTCGTATTTCGTGGAAGGTTTATGTCAAAGACTAGCACCCCACAACTTATGTTTGATTTTTTGAATAACTTTGATAGTGTATCGTGCGATTTTATAAACTTTTGCTTATTTGATATGATTATATAAAGAATTGAGACAATTAAATAGTTTTACAACTTATGAAGCTTTATGTTTATGAAAAAACATACAATATAAAAAATGCAGATTGCATGTCTAAACAAAATTTTATCTCATGATTTCATATCATAATTTAATATGTATTATTTAAAATCACTCACTACTAAAAAACACTGCATTTAGCTATGAACTTCATCGCTAATTTGTTACTATTTTGCTCGTAGCTAACAAAAATCAGTCGCTAATTCATCGCTAAGTAGGTTTAGCAACGAAATATGTTGTTCAGCTACAAATATTTTCTGTCGCTAAATTTAATTTTTTTAGTAGTGACTATTTCATAGATCAATTGGTTAAACAGACCCTAACGGATCGTTTGGTAGATCATAGATGTATTAACAAAAATATGCATGCATTGATTTTGTGTATTAAATAATACCTTGTTTGACACATTTTTTGTAAGCTATGTATAGCTAGGTATTACTAACGCAAAGGAATTTAGCATGCATAAGTAATTTTATATTCATGGTGAAAGACTTAATTACCTCAAAATCTTCTTTACATATTTTCCGTCATAATTTTGGAAAATATTTAAAAATATTTTGTAAATAAATATTTTTATATAATGAATGATATTTTTAATACACTAGCTCAAATAATGGTATAAGAATATATATATATATATATATATAACTCCTATTGAACATTGTTTCTATATACTCTATTAAACGACCCTATATATCTGACCCTACCCTGCCTTTATGTCCTAATTTCTGAAACCATCTTTCTTGAATAAGACCTTAATAAATACCAATAAGAGTCTAGAAGACCCCTTTGTTTTACTTCAAAAAAAGAAAAGAATTAAAAAAAAAAGAAGACAATGTCTAACTTCATTCAAAGAGGACCAACATGCTGTAAATGGAATGAAATACTAGCTAATTGTTCTCATTCTTACTACAAAATAAAGGTACTTTACATATTTTACCTTTCAAATTTATCTTGACAATTCAGTTATAAATATTAAATTCTTCTTCTTTTTCTTCTTTCATTTCGACAAGGAGACTTGATACTAGATACATTAACATACATTTTGGATTTAATGTGTGAAATGTATACTAGATACATCTAATTAGTATTGAGTGCACTAGATTTAGTTGATTTTAGATAAATCAAATTGATATTAAATACATATTATTTTTTTAAATATCATGTATGAAATTGATATTTGATACATCAAATTAATTTTAGATATATATCTATATAAATATATACATGAGATTAATACTAGATACATAAAATTATTACATGGAATTAATACTATTGTTTATTAGACATACCAATGTATTTGTGTGCACATGTTTCAAAGTTCAAAAATCTGTATGTATCTAGTATCAAGTCTAGAGGTTAGTATGCGTTTATGATATGTGAATGTATTTGTGCTCATCTGATCAAAGTCCATCAAAAAAATTTCTCTGCATCTAAGAGATTAATATGTGTTAATGATACATATGAATGAATATATGTGTGCAACTATACACACATATATCTAAGTGTTTGATTTGTTAAATACGTCAAATTGATAATACATACATCAAATAATGAATTTGTTATTTTAAAGAGAAAAAAAATCAATCAAATTATATAATTAAGAAATACATGTTTTCTTCCGATATTAATAAAATTAACGAATTTGTTATTTTAAAGAGTAAAAAATTAAAAATTATCAAAACATTGATACATTCTTTGATTTTTCGCCTTATATTTAAGGAATCTGTTTATTTTAAATTTCTAAAATTAGTTGTTCATGTATCACACAAGTTATGTATCAACGTTTTTCTATTTATCTACACCTCATTATTTATGAGATTTTATGTAATTTGACAAAGTTATTAAAAAAAGGAGTAATTAGCTACTAAAATTGTGAAAATTTTATTTGTTTAACTTAAAAAAAATCTCACAAAAAAATGGAGAGGAAAAACAAGTTGCCTCCTATCTTCACTTTTAGGGAAAATTGTATCAAATAGCAAATTATTAATTAAAATTAAATGTTATAACTATAGTTTTATTTAATTTTAATCCGTAACAAACACTTTGTCACTCGTCTCTCCCCCCAGATATCTTGCTCGCCACTCTCCTGATCTTGCTCGTCACTTCCTCTCTCGCCTCTCTCACTTTAAACTCTCACTTTAAACAAACACGTATGTATAATTATGTGTGTTTGTATAAAGCGAGAGAAAACTGTATTTTCAAATACAAATACATATCTTTTCGTCATATACATTTATAATTATACAATACAAATCTTCTATTAGACAGTTCTCATTTGTCTTTCTCTCTTTTCCACTCTATACAAACACAGACTATACAAAAAAATATTTCTTATTTGTATATAAATTCCAAATATACTTATACAATTGATTCTTTCGTATAAGTATACGTAAATATACATATTAATAGCCAAAGTTTGTATGGAGCACAATTATATGCAAACTATAACTATAGCATATAAATGTGATTTTTATATTTGCTAAACCTAAAATTTGCTCCTTCCTTTTGAAGCCACTACATTTTTCGTTCCTTCTTCTTCCTAGCTCGCCCCTCTTCTTCATTCCTCTATTTCCTTTTTCACCCACATATCTGGTAATTTTCCCTTCCAGATGGTTTACAAAAATATGAGTTACAAAATGAAAAATCTAAATTTAATTATCAAATGTCTTTTATATTTCAAGTATATGGTTTTATGGATAAAAGAGTTCACAAAATGTTAGATTCCTAAGAGTTATTAATCATCTGATTTTTAAAGATTACCCATTTTATTACATGTATAAAATTGCATAAAGCGTTTAATCTGTTGTAAAATCAATCTAAAGAGTTTGTACAATATATAACAAATAATGAAACCATGAATAAAGAGATAAAGAGAGACAAGAATGAAAGCCTTTTTATTTCTTTCAAATATTCAAGTGCGTACATAATTCTTAGTACCTATATTTTTGGCGCTACATAAAAGAGTATCATACACATGACATAAATTCTAAAATATGTGGGAAAGATTTGGAAGAAATCGTCCTCAGCTTGAAAGAGGTGTGTAACAATTCGATCCGTCGTTATTTAGGAAAAATAAAAATTTTGGAAAATTTTAGGCCACTATTCCCTCAGGGCGATGCCAGATGTTGCCAGGGCAGCAGCGCCAAGGCAGGATAGGGGAGGCAGAACGTAAATTATGAGAAATTATGTTTTCTCTGTCTTCCTAAAAGACCTAAATAAGTCGTAAAACACCCTAAAACCTTAGAAAGGTTGCTCTAAGATGGAGAAGGAAGGAGAAAGAGATTTCTAGCGTGAGGATGGCGATATCTTGCAGATTCTTGGTCAAATTCATCGTCATGAAGCCCGAAAAAACCAGAATCGAGGTAAAAAACTCAGTGCAACTGCTTGGCGCCCAAGTAGGCTAAGTTTTATAAATTGAGTAGTCTAAATCTGTGCTCATTGCGTAATATATGTGAACGATGGTAGGATTTATGCGTAGGCCTTCGTGCACTAAATGATTTATGATTTAAACCCTAGAAAAAAGTCTTAGACGATGAATTAGGGCTGTGTATGGTCGAATTAGGGTTTGCTGAGGTGCGCGACGAGGAATCCCTTTGTAGGTGATGGTTATGATTCCATGATTGTGTGATGTATTCTTGTCATTGTTTCATTATGATGCATGTATGTATGCGAATGTTGCAGGGTTGATTCATACTTGTTGTAAATGAGATAGATGAATAATTATATGCCATGAATTACTTATTGATTGTATGAATTGAAAACATACTTGTGTTTGTGATTTTGCTGTGTCGATGGATCAAATTGCTACGTTTCGGCATAATTAATTGGGATCGGATTGCCATGTTCCGGCATAACTAATTGGGATCGTATTGTCACGTTTCGACATAAAAAATGAGATCAAATTACCACGTTCTGAAATAACTATAACATTGGGTACCACGTTTCGGTGCACTAACAACTTAGGTTTGGGTTCCATGAGAATACCAACTACTTGACATACTTGTGATAATTGAGAATTGTGAATTACGTTGTTGCTCTTCATGTCAATGTTATGGTATATAATTTATTTCTGCATGTGATGATATGGTTGTGTTGAATCGTATATGTTGCACTTAGTGGTTATATGTTATGACGGCTTATATAGATTGTGAATGTGTTGAGCGAACTCATAGGGTATAGTGGAAGGGCAAAAAAGATTCAAGTAACGAGTAATGGATGGCGAGTGTTGTTCATATGTTGTAATTGTGAAAGAGAAGTATAGGTAGCGTACGTGATGAAATATGCTTAGGTGAGTTTCGCCTTCAGGAAAGAGATTGGGGTTAGTGGTAACGAGGTTGTCGTTGTGTACTATGAGACCATGATTGACTAACGTGACGAGGAAGTAAAAGTATGACGTGAGCAGAGAGTTGGAGGTTCATTAATGTGTTAGCATGTTTAGGCTGTGATAAAAAAAAATCGGGTGAGTTAGTTGTTGAGAAGGTGGTTAGTATTTAGAGTACTGGTGGAAATTGAAGGTGTTATAAGAAAGGGTAAATGTGGAGAAGGAAGTGGTTTTATTCATGATTCTACTAATTGATATCTTATGTTATGTGGTGGGCATTGAGTTGACCGATGATGTCTATCGATACGTGTGTTTGTACTGATACTACTTTTGCTATGTCTTTTTGACATAGTCTGGATGCAGGATTGGTAAAGTTTCATTAGGAAAGACGAAGAAATATTCTTCAGCAACTTCTATTCTTCCTTCTGCATGATGGAAGTTGTGTCTTTTATTTATCTTGTTCAGTTGTACTCTTAGTAGCTCTTGTAGCCATTTAGATTAGATCCATGAGACTTGTTAAATTACTTTACAAGTTCTAATTAAAAGGGTGACTAAAGATATTATCTATAAAAGCCATATTTTTGCAATTATTTTTGTTTTCTTAAAAAAAAAATCGCATCTATAATTTTGGAATATGAGAGTTCTCCTACTTCAGTGTTAGAGGTGCCCGCTCGGTCCTGATTGGTGCTCCGTCTATTTAAAAAAGAATTTTGTTGGGCATGATTTACAAATTACTTTGCTATTAAATTGGGCATGATTTACAATTTTTATTAATTAATATTTGGTGCACCGTCTATTTAAAAAAGAATGACCTTTTCTTTTAGTCAATTTCAAAAGAATGACATTTTTATTTTTTCTTTTATAACATTTTAATTTCAGATTTCCACATGGTATGTTTAAGGCCACAAGATTAAATGACAATTTTATACATTTGATATAACTTTAATTTAGAACAATTAGACTCAAAAGTCTTGTTTATTTTCTTAAATTTCGTGTCAAGTTAAAATAGATCATTCTTTTTAAAACAGAGGGAGTATTAGGTATTGAAAAATTATTTGTGGAAGAAGTGACAAATAAACCATGAAAAAATATGTCTTTTCATGATATGTTAAAAGTAATAAATAAAAGTGCAAATCGATTTTAAAATATTAAATATATAAATATGAACATGTAAAAATAGTATGGTATTTTTAAAAGGAGTAAATTTTTGGAATAACAATCATAAAAGTCATATTAGCGCTCTATAACTATAATTTGCTATTTGCGTTGTATAGCAGACATAATTTACTATGGGATATCTGATTTGTATAAATTGCAACGATTTATATAAATTGCAGCAATTTGTGTAAATCGCGGCGTATGTGTCTATGAAAATTATATTTTTATATGTATATGGTCTTTGTGTTAGTCTAGAGTGGTGAGCGAAATTAGGAGAGATGAGAGAAGCGAGTGAGAGAGAGCATATAGTGGAGATAGATGAATTGTATATCTATATCGGTCAAATAATTGTATATATGTAACTAATATGTATATGTATCAATGATTGTGTTTATATATATACATAAAATTTGAATTTAATACAATTGAATCGAGTTAAAATATGTGTATTTGTATATCAAATCTCTCTCTCGATTTATACAAAAATAAATTATACATTGCATTTATATAATATACGTTTGTATAAAATGAGAGAGAGAGAGTGAGAAAAGCAAAAGAGAACTAGGCAGGGGAAGATTTATAGTAGTATAATTATAAAGTGTAAAGGACGGAGAAATATGCATTTATATTTGTATATACAGTCTCTCTCGCTTCATACAAATACAAATACAATTTATACATTTGTGTTTGTATAAAAATAAGAAAGCCGAGAGAAAGAATTGCGAGTGGCGAGTCAGATTCAGGAGAAAGAGGCGAGAATGGTAATGTATTTGCAACGAATTAAAATTAAAAAAAATTATAACTATAACATTTATTTTAAATTAATAGTTTATTATAATGCACCATTTTCTCTTTTATATTTGTGCTCATATTTGAGCCGGCTAACCGTATAAAATTTATAATATAACATTAATTATATGTATATTGGGATGAAATATATTTTTAAGGAGTCTATTCAAACTGAAGAGGTAAAAATGAACAAAATTAGATAGTAAATGATTCTCTGTCTTTTTTTTTTTTTTCCTTTGGAAAGGGAAATGATACTCACATGACAAGCCAAATGGAATCCTTTTTTTTTTTTTTTGAAAGAAAGAAGAAAAATTGGCCTTAATTGTGATCCTTCTTTGTCTCTGCTTTAAACATCTCGAGTGTGTTTGGTATGAAGGAAAACATTTTCTGAAAAATATTTTTCAATTTTCTCATTTTTGGTTGGGACAAAAGTTCTGGAAAATGTTTTCCAAATCAACTCATTTTCCTCAAAATTAAGGAAAATGACTTCCCTTAAAAATTTAAGGAAAACATTTTTCAAAACTTTCCTCCAATTTCAAATTACATTTTTTTAGAAATCATCAATTTAAAAAAAAAATAATTTCAAAATTTTATTTTTTCACCCGATCCCTGACCTCCAGCATCGGCCAGCCCCCCCCCCTCCCTCCCACCCACCCCTCCCCAAAAAATTGATTTTGGCTTTTAAAAGTATTTTCAACTTTAAATTTTTATTTTTAAACTCCTACCCCACCCCCAGTCAGCCCCCTACCCACCCACCCCCAACCTCCAAAAAATTAATTTTATTTTTTAAAAATACTATCAACGTCAAATTTTTATTTTTCCACTCCTAACCCCTCCCCCATACCCCCACCCACTACCCCCACCCCACCACCATCCCCAAAAAATAATAATTTTATTTTTTAAAAATATTTTCAATTTCATCAATTATTTTTTACTCTAGTAAAAATAAAAGATGTCTCTCAAAAACATTTTTCATTCATAAATCAAACACTAAAAATTATTTCCGGAAAATATTTTCTACGCACCAACCAAACATGAGAAAATAAATCCAAAATCTACTTGTTTTCTAGGAAAACATTTTCCATAAAAAATATTTTCCTCCATACCAAACACCCCCCTAATGTATCACCAATCTTTTTTGGGCCCTCAGAAAAAAATCTATATTAACTGTATTTGTTAAGCAATCCACATATATTAAAAGCTAATGATATAATTCAAATTATATTTTTAAAATATTATTTTTGATATTATTAATATATTTTGTATGTAATGTCATTTATCTCTTAGAAATATAAAATTTCAGTAAATAAATGATTTGTTTTTCAAATATCCATCTTACTTAGGAATAACTCAATTATTCTTTCGGTTCAATTTTACTTGTTCAGTATACTAAAAATAATCCATTAATACTTGTCTAATTCAAAAAATCAAGAGATAATTTATCATTTTGTATATATTTATTCTTACTATCAAATACTATTCACACCTAATACATTTTTCAAAAACTAAAATTTAATATATTCAAAAAATATAATAATATTATCCTATTATTTATTAAGTATTTCTTAAAATATATAAAAGGTTAATAATGGACAATAATGTCTAAACAAACGAAATATTGTGAACAATAAAAAAACAATTTATCGATATAGAATATAGAGAGTAATAAATGTCCAATCAATCTTTTGTTCTCTGCTTTAAATTTACTATCAATTTTTTTTGGGTCCACGGAAGAATAGAAAATAAAATATGAATAAAATAGTGGAGCTTTAATTATTTTAAAAAAATGTACCTGTCGAACACTATAAAAAACATGTGTTAATAAATGGTTGAAATTGTTGTGAGGTGCTATAGATGTGTATAATACAACATCTTTGCATGCTTTTTTTTCTGTCAATTAATTAAACTTCGATATTGTGAGGTGCTATAGATGTGTATAACAGTCCAAATTGTCTTTTATTAATCATTGACCCTAAACCAACAACAAGAAAAAGTATTACTATGTCATTTTCTTTCTTTTTCAACATTTTTGTTTCTTTCTTCTTGATAATTAATTACTTTTTTTGATTTTATTTACATGTCATTCTTATTAAACATAAATATATTTTAATATGTATAAATAATACTATTCTTTTATTGAAATTATTAACCTTGAAAATTTGTGTTTAACTAAGATAAAAAATAAATAATTAACCTAATTCATATTTATATCAAATTAATTAATTAAATAAAGTAATCCATGTTAATTTATTGAACTTTTGATTTCAAGAGATCAGTAGGTACGACGGCCATAGACTGACAATACAGCTAAAGATAGCATAATATTAAATAATTTTGATTAAAGTTACTCTACTTTTATTTTATACATAGAAAGTATAACTTTTAATATGAAAAAAAATAATTAAATGATTATTTTATGAAGTGTGAACTCTGTTTTAAAGAGATAAAAAGAATAAAGAGACAAGCACATCAAATCTATCTCCTTTGTTTTTTCTGAGTTTAATGTTCAAATTATTGGATGAGTGAATTTCATATAAACAATCACTTATTAATATTTTTTAAATTAATAAGTAATAATTTATTGTGAAACTCACATTTTCAATAATTTGGATATTATACTTTATCTCAAAAGTAAATGATATTTTGGCATGATGTTTAGTATTGCATATATTCAATGATAACTTATTTTTTTGAAAAAAAGAAGAAGAAGAAAAAAAAAGTGATAACTTAATTTAAAGTATTTTATTTTTATACTTTATGAGATAGTATTTATTCAAAAAAAAAATCTCCTTTTATTGTGTCTCGTTAAATACCTTTCACATAATTCAAACAAAAAAATAGTAATTACAAGGACATTCGATAAATTACAAAGATTTCAAATATGTTATGTTTCTATAATTTTCTTCTTTCTGATTATACAATCTAAAACGGAAGAAGTAATTCAATTTATTAATGCAAAATGAAGTTATACTTTTTGATTTATTTCCTTATTGTGAGTTGGAAATTTGTGATTTGATAAGTTATAAATTATAATTTGATAAAAGAAATTATAATAAAACTTTTAATATAGTTCTAATAAAAAAAATTTAGTCAGAAAAGATTCCTGGAATAAAGTAGAAGAATAGGAGAGAAAAAAAAGGCACTGTTTGGAAGAAGTGCCATGCAAATGGAGGATCACAAATAAATTACCCTTGAGTTGTGCCTCGTTTGTATCTACAGTTATTATTAAAGACTTTAGTTAACTCAGATTTCAATATTCAATAAACTCTAATTTCAAGGAGTGGACCACAAATAAATTTTCAAGTTACCATCGAAGGATTTGGTATGGTAGATGACGTAATTTTTCTTTATTACATGTATGTTTGAGACTTTGAGTTTTAGATATAGAAAAATTATTTAGGAGCGTGTCTCTTCGAATGGGATTTTATGCGGCTTGAATTTGAAAATAGTCAAGCTTTGACGAATGAGACGAGCGACGAATATCAAATACATGTGAGAAATAAAAATAAAATAAAATTGAGTTAATTATAATAGACCGCAATCCGTGCTTAGAATGACAAAATTAAACTCAATCAGCAGATGTGTAGCTATAACTATTCTAGGGTGTCCAATTTTAGGGTGTCCAATTGGACACTATTTATCAAAAAATTACATTGTATACGTTAAATTCCATATTTAAAGAATTTATATTTAAAGTTGGACACATTTCACAAAAGTTATGCCTTTAGTGTAATGATAACGAATGTTCATTTGAATGAAGAAGTTCTATCTTTGAACCCCAAATAACACAATATTCTGTTTTGTTTATTTTGACAACCATACATCATTATTCTGGGACACCTATTAATAAAATTTTGGCTCCGCAACTATCAACCTGTTCAATCCACTCAATCAGTTTACATTTGGCCGAGTCAACGATTCATTTCAACCCAACCAACTTTAACATATTAAAAATTGGATTGATATGTAACCCAACTTTATATATATCGAGAAATTTTATTAAAATATTTTTTTTCAATTTGATATGTCATATATTGTCATAATAAAGAAAAATAATAATAGTTTTACTAGATACTAAAATAATTTAAAAGAAAAATAAAATGATTAAACTTACTAAAAATTATGTTAAGTTGATCTTAAACATTATATAACTTATTAAGTAACTCATTTTAACTTAGCAAATTTGAATTGGACTGAATCTTGAGAGATCTCTATGGAGTTTATATTCCTAAAATATTTGATTATGACATACGGTCAGTCAGTCATACAACTTCTAAAATTTGTTTATATTGCCAAAAGATTTCATTTTGACAATTCGACTATCAAGAATATCATCATATGCAGTAATTTTTAAGTTAAAAAATAAAAATATAAGATAATACTTTTGATTTATTATCTTTTTAAAATTATTTTTAACTTATATTTTAATTTTATCAACACCCCTGAAAATTTAAAAATAACTTAAAAGATAATTTGACAAAGAGTTCAGGCCAGTGGATTTCATATTTGTATTTTTATCTTATTTTATTTTATCATTATTATAAAACTAAATATTTTATTCTAATTATCTATTTTAAAACTTATAGTAAAATTAATTTAATAAATATATATCTAAATTTTCTTAAAAACATATATAGATACCGAGCACCCCTTTTCATTAGTCTGACGACAAGGAGTTAATGCAAGTAGGTAGGAGCATTTATGTGTCTTTTAGCGAGTCTGTTTGAATCAATTATTAATTAAAATTAATTTAATTTAATTTAATTTAATTATTTTAAATTTATGAGTCGTTATGAGTCTGAATCAATTGTCGGTCAAAATTAAATTAATTAAATTAATTTTTAAATTATTAAAATTAAAACAATCTAAATATAATATATATTTGTCAATTTAACTATCATTGGTTTTGGTTCAATTTGATTCAATTGTCAAGTTATTAATATATATATATATATATATATATATATATATATAAACAATTCATTTGAAAGAAAAAAAACAATTCATTCAAAAGTAAATAGATTTTCTTTGTATCATTTTGAATCTAATAATTCTTATATGGTTATTTCCTTCTAATATTGTTAATTAATATAATGTACTGAACAACATAAACTTACCAAATAATATATAATCTTGTCAATATTGTTGGACAAACAAAAGGTGTATCGTACCTTATTGTCTTTCATTAGACTTTTAGCATTTTTTGCATAAAAAATTGTTCATAAACATAATATATCAAGTATATAATCAAAATATTATCTATATAATTTATTTTATTGGTTTAATTATTTCTTCACCTTTTTAAAAATCAAATCAGAACTGACCCAATTATACCAATTTTGAAAATGTAAAAGTAAATTAAGTAAAATTCAGTTTATTTAATCGATTTCGTTTGATTTTTCAATTTGAATTACCCAACTTGTGAACATCCATAGCAGTAGATAACCGATTTCATGAGTTAGTATTTTAAAATGTTATCAAGAAAAATCATTTATCTTTGTTTTGTATCGATAAAATCATCTAACTTATAATTTTTCTTGAACAACTCGAAAATTAAAATTTGAGATTGGAGACGAAAAAAAATCATTTTTGGCATTGAGGTTGTGGTTTATGAGTCCAACCTACGTTCAGTAGGTAGTTCTAGGGGTCATAGGAAGGAAGTCATAGGACTTGGTTTGAGGTTTGAGAATGACGAGTCTCTCATGTTTGACCTACGAATGAACTAGACAGATCGTAGAGTGTTCTACGGGTCGTAGAAGGTACCCGTAGAAGTGATCTAGTCTTGGTGAAATTTTGGGCTTGAACTTGAGGTCTACGAAAGATGTCTACTTGATGGTCCCCGCTTCTGCCTCTATCAGGTGGCGGCAAACCCCTCCAAAAATTGTAGGATGATCGACGGTCCGTAAGAGTGATTTCTGGAAGTTGGCTAGACTTTTGGGTTCTAATAATTGGCCGTACGGTTAACTAGTACGGTTCGTAAATTCTCCTATGAACTATACGTCCAAACTGTAGACCTGTTTGACAAATTTTATTAAGGGTATTTTGATCTTTTCCCACCCAATTACTAAACTGCGTAGTGATTTATATATATATATATATATATATATATATATATATGAGATACATTGATAAATTTCGCATGAGATACATTGACAAATTTCGCATGCATTTTTCTACTTCAATATAGTTGATAACAAAAAATATATATCTAAATGTATCTGACTTGAACAAAGAAAGTATATACCATAAGCTTGTACGTATTACTTAATCAATCAAAACATCGATATGTACAATCAAAAGGACTCTTTCCTATGCACTTAAAGAGAATGACGATACACAATTTAACTCTTTTCCTCATATAACCTTTACTTCAACTTTTATGTTGCCTTTTTCTCCATTTTTCTTTAGATTCTGCCCTCTTTTCAATTTACTAGTTGCTAACAAGAATCCTCTTTTCTTCATTTTCTCAACTTCTATTTAAAAAAATGTCTTTTACTTTTTTTCTTTCCTTACTAACAACAAACATATCTATTTTATAAATGAGCACCGGTCACTTTCTACTCTTTTTTTTCTTCACATAATCATATTTCTCTCAAGTCTTTACCTTTTTTTTTCATTTCCTTTTTCTATTCTAAGCTTTTCAGCTCAAAGTGCATTAAGGACTTTTTGGATCAAAATATCACACTAATCAACAAAAGGGAATTTAATCAACATAATAAGGTATATATATATATATATATATATATATATATATATATATATATATATATATATAAGGCTATAGGCACAAAGGGGTTTAACAAAAAAATGTATGGATATGGATAAGCATAGGTTAACAAGAAATTCTTTGATCACATCCAATAATTTCAATACTAAGTTTAATTTCTTGCATAAGTAGTGCTAGTTTTAGCTATCTAATGGCATCTCCAATTCAAACACTAAATTTTATATTAAATTTGATGTCATCACTATTTTGGTGTAAATCAACTTCAATTCAGTGCACAAATTTTACATAAAAAATGAATTTTTTTTCTCTCTCGTCATTATTATATTATTTTTCTTATTTCATTGATATTTTCCTATTTTATAAAACAAATTATTTCTAAAACATTCAACATATATTGTTTAATAATTTATATGTATGCATTTTTAATTTTTGTGAAAGTTAATTATAATTATATTCAATTATAATTTATAGTAGAATTAACATAAATTTGATTTTTAAAAAAAAGTCATATATAGAAAAATTAACTTGTAAAAAAGGCAAACTTTCATATCTAAAATTAATATTATAAAAATATTATATAAAAAACTAATTAAATATATAAGAGATTTAATTAAAACATACAATTTATATAATGTTTAATTAAATGTTTTGTATAATGAAATAATATTAAAATATTTAATGAAGTGAATTGATGTGATAAATAATATTACATCAAATTTAATATAACACTATTTACACATTAAAATAATGTAAAACTTAATATTGGATTGGAGTTTTAAAACACTAAATTTCACACCAAATAAAAATTTAGTTTAAAATTTAGTGTTTGAGTGGAGATGGTCTAATATGCACGAATGCACAAATTTTCAGCACACGTGACACATTAATAGCTATAAACATGGTTCACTAAGACTCCAATTTTTAAAACTATTTACATTGAATGACATCATGCATTATTACGACCTACTTTTGTTTTAGAATCTTGTTACAATTGTTATTTTTGTTGATAGTGGTATTTCGAAACATGAAAGGATATTTAGCTTTATATAATTGAAAATTATGAGAGAGAATTATTGTCACGCTTCGAACCTATACTTTAGGGGATTGATACTCGAAAATTATTATTGGTCTTAAGAGAATACTTGATTTGTCTTACTATTCAGTCGAAGACTTTACTTAACAGAGATAAATTCATGCAACAAGTATAATGTTGTAAATGAACATTCAACTGGCCATTAAGGCAACTTACAACTGAAATGAATAAGACTAATGAACTATAACTATCTTTATATGAAGCCACTAATACTATGAGAAATGTCGGGACAAGACCTCCGAACATTCTAACAACTGAAATGATAAAGCAATATAAAAAGGAACTTCCAAAAAGCAAGGAGGCTCGCCAACTGACTCTGAAATACTCAACTGGATCAACGAGGGGCTGTATGTTGATCATGGTTACATGTATCTGCATCATAAAATGATGCTGGCCAAATGGTGTCAGTACATTGAATATACGAGCATGTGAAGGGAAATCTAAACAACACATAAGCTTGAACTGGAATCTGAAAGAACTCTTACCTCAACTCATGGATAGTCAACTCAATGCAAAAATAAACAATAGTAAACAAACAATTTATAGAAATCATTTAAAACAGTAGATAACATCTCAAAGTATTGGAAAATACAATAATATCTCAGTTGCAAATAAGAATACCAAATAAACTTTGTTTGGGAGTTTTTCTAACTGACAACCATCACTATGAGCTATGTGATGATACAACGTCTCGTCCACGCTTCCAGTACTGTCCAATAACTTGCCCGAATATAGAACGCCTTAATTAAGTGGATATATAAGCATTAATGAGTTAACTAAAAAGTATGAACCTTTCTACCCACGTTGACTACATGATTTATGGAGACTTGAGTTATTATGAACCCGTCCTCATATCGATGCTCAATACTACTCCCAAAATATATTTAACTCATATGCTTAAAACATAACTCTTTCTAAGTGATTTGAGATTATTACTCAAAAATTTTCTCAAAAACTCTCTTGGAAATCTGTATTTCTTCTCTTGTTTAAATGTGAAAACATTTACTCTTTGAGAATACATAGTGTCCATATAATTTTTTAAAGAAAATGAACTTCACTCTTACTCTTAGTCAACTCAATTTTCAAGTCTTAAAACAAGTTTATAAATATTTGTAAAAGACTTTTGAAATGATTCTCTAGACTTGCCTTTTAACTTTCCTTGAATTTGAATTTATAGATTCAAGGTTATGATTCATGTGTACGGATGATTTCCATATCTTTAGAAGACATTTAGAGTAGCTAGAATCGACATAAAGTGTACACTTTCTAAGGACTCAGACGGGCTAAATAACGGATAACAGGTGGGGGCATGCAACCCTGACACATGACCCCAACTTGTAAAGTTCAAAGACTCAATCGTGGCGCACTGCTCGCGTGCTGCCCTAGCCTCTCTGGCGCATCTGGGGGACCTTCTCCAGGCAATCCTGACGAATTTTTCAACTCATTTTCTGATCTTAATTCGACTAAATTCAATTTTTTTTCTTAATTTCTCTTTAGATTCGGTTATCCAATACATGTACCCAAGATATAACTCAAAATAACTCTTAAAATCGATAATACTATTTCAAGAAACTCATCAATTACATCCAATATCAACAGTGAAGACAATTTCAAGAACATCAAATCGTCAACTTCTTAGGACGAAAATATGTTGAAATTAACATGATTGACGTGTGGGTGAACGAACCCAACGCTATGTGAACTCACATACCTCTTAGGAATCAACCCTTGGCGAAATCCGCAACGAAACCTTCAAGAACTTGACGAATCTTGACATTTCCTCCTCCTTTCTCCTCTGAATTCTTTCTCTAAATACCCTAGAGTGAAATTTGAGTGCATAAACTGAACCAATTCAGTTTAGACCGCTAGTTTATTTAAAAATGAAATGACTTAATTGGGTAAGAAAAAAAACCAAAATATCCCTCTTAAATTCGGGTGACTTTCCTTATCTAGACAACCTAACTTCGAACAGGCATATCTTCCTCATACAAACTTGACAATTAGCGAACTCTGTGGCATTGGAAAGATAATTCAAAGACCTTTCATTTGATATTTTGTAGCCCACCTAACTCACCATGTAATAAATGTTATGATCATTTGAAGTTGACCCAAACTCATCCTTATTATTTCAAAAAATGGTTCTTTCTAATTCTAACTCTTTCAAATAGCAGGGTGTTACAATTATATTAAAGAGAAATACACTATAAGTCATGTTAGATATTACTTTTTAATTAAACTAAAGTATGATGAATAAGTGTCGTATTTTTTAGAATGTCTTTGTGAATGTATATTATACTTTTGTTTTTTCAATAACATTGTAAAGTAATTGGAGCATTTTTATAGTTTTCACAATTTATGATTTTTTTTATGAGCCAAAAAATACATCTTAAAAGTTGAAACTTACATGCCAAAATAAAACTTCAACTTCATCTCATGTGATTTCCTTTCATAATTTCAAAATATAATTTCATCTCACATGATCAAAGGGTCCTTAAAAATATTTTTGTACATTGTTATACAATCTTTATTCAAAATTATACTAGAGAAAATTGCAAAGATAGCTAAGGCTAGAAACATAATCACGCAAAATAACTATAGCTCGCTTCACTACGATTTGTAGCTACATGTTAGAAGTGAAGAGAGTCGAGGGAGATTAAGAGAGGGATGAAAGATGTGAGCGAGATATAGGGCATAAAGAGAAAACAAACGATTTGTATTTATATATTTGCTGGATACGTGTTTATATCTAACTAGTATGTATATTGTGTATTCGAACACGATTTGTATAAATAAATAAATTGTATCGGCGAAAATAATTATATCAATATTATATCAACGAATATAATTATATCAATGATGTATCAGAGAATATAATTGTTTGATGTTATATCAAGTTCCACATTTTGTATTTGTCTAATTGATTCCTATCACTTGTATCAATGTTATATCAACGAATACATGTATATTTGTACTTTGTATCACTAAAAAAGATCTTTATGACATTTATCATTTTTATAATATTTATAGATATTTATGAGTGCTGAAATTATTTCATGAAAAATTACATTCTTTTAGAAGTAAACTATTTTTAATTATAATAATATAATATTCTTTTTAAACGGAAAAAAACAATTAAAATTATGGCCTTTTGATAAGAGAATAATTCCAATAAAGATGTGTACTCCCTCGTTCCTTTCTACTCATGTCTACCTTATTAAAATAAATGGTTTTTAATATTTGTTATTTTATAAAATTAATATATAAATAATATTATAATTTTATTTTATTTTTAAGAGTTATTAGATTTGAAAATATACATTTGATTTATATAGAAAAATTAAGTAAATAATTCAAAATAAATCAATTCATTTTCATTGATTGAAAACTTGACTTTAATAGAACATTAAGCAAGGATACAATAATAGATTTACTTATTTTTTAAAAAACGTAAAATCTAAAATTGTGATAGTTAAATACTTCATCTATTCCTAGTTACTTGTTCACTTTTTCCTTTTTAGTTATCCTTAATAACTTCTCCATTTTAACAAATTAAGAGCGAACATGTTTTTACCTATTATATTCTCAATAAAATATTTTAAAAAAAATATAACTTTTTGAAAATTTATTTTTTAATTAATCCACTTTATACTTAATAAAATAAAATAATAAATTGATTATATCAATCATTATTTTATTAATAAAAGTATTAATCCAAAAGTGTATAGTTTAGAGATAATTTAGAACATGTGCTCTCATAAGAGCGTTCCAATTGCATTTAAAAATTCTGACACGTCTTCAGTGATAAAGGTGATATTTTGTCCGACGGGTTAGAATATGACATTAATTTATACTTCAGGGTTTCAACCAGAGTTTTTAAAAATTGTGGCCAAATGTTGTCATATTTATTTTTTAGCAGTAACTCACAGCATTTATTTTTTCCTTCAAATATTTATTTTCTCATGTGTCAATGTGGCATAGCAGGACTTGGTAGAAATTTCGAAAATCCAGTAGATTAAGGATTAGTCTACGAGGAAAAAACTTGAAAAATAAATTAGAAAATGGTGTTTGATTATATAACTTGATAAATGTATTTATCAAATATCCTAAGTTTAGAAATACTAAAAAAAAATAGTATTTGAGTCAAGTTTAATATTTGAAATAAAAAAATTCAAGTTTTGATGTGAAATATTCATGTTTTTAAATTAAAATTAATATATTTGAAGATGCTATAAAATTGTTATAAAACATAATTATTGACAATTAAAAATATTTAAAATAAGTATGAAGAAATTACGATAAAAAATAAAATAAATAAATAAAATCTAGAAATCCAGAAAGTATCATTTAAATTGAGATATATAGATTAATAGATTTAGAGATAGTTTGGTAGCTTGGTTAGAATTATATAAGTAATGTAGGGATTAGTTATTAGTGAATTTATAGATTATTTTAAGCAAATATTAGTTATGTAGAAATTAATTATTTCATATTCTATCATGTATAAAATAGTACATATATTTCTCATAACCTATATATGTATCAATTATGCGAATATCTAAATTGTCAACCAAATATCATATTAATTTTATATATAAATAACTCATTTCTTCTTTACCTACCAAACATTTATATAGTTTATGAGAAAATTAATATATAAATAACATATTTTTCATCCAACCACCAAACAACCTATAAACTCATTCCCCCTTGGTTCAATTTACTTGACACTTTTTCTTGATAGTTCGTCCCAAAAAGAATATCATGTTACTATAATCAGAAATAATTTAACTTTAAAATCTTTTTTATACTTTTAATTAAATAATTTACTATCACACAAATATTTAACAATTATTTTAAATTTTAAACTGTAATTTTTTTTAAAAAAAATATCGTGTCAAATTAAAAAATATCAGATGAATAAAGTACCAAATAAAGCATTATCTAATACATTAAGGATCATTTTGGTCATTTTTTTTTTTTTTTTAATGCAACCAAAAATATTGAAGCCATATATAGGTGTGCTGAAAGAGTAAGACAAGGGAGAGGGAGTGCAGAGAGAAAACCACCATGAAAAAAACCATGGAGCTCAACAAAAGCACTGTTCCACAACCTATCACCACCGTATACCGACTCCACATGTTCATCCACTCTATAATCATGCTTGCATTAATATACTACCGTGTATCTAATTTGTTTAAATTCGAAAACATTCTCAGTTTACAAGCACTTGCTTGGGTACTCATCACTTTTGGTGAATTTAGTTTCATTCTCAAGTGGTTCTTCGGACAAGGTACTCGTTGGCGCCCCGTTGAAAGAGATGTTTTCCCTGAAAACATTACTTGCAAAGATTCTGACCTACCACCAATTGATGTAATGGTATTCACTGCCAATCCTAAGAAAGAGCCAATTGTAGATGTCATGAACACTGTCATATCCGCAATGGCTCTTGATTATCCCACCCATAAATTGGCTGTGTATCTGGCTGATGATGGAGGATGTCCATTGTCATTGTACGCCATGGAACAAGCATGTTTGTTTGCAAAGCTATGGTTACCTTTCTGTAGGAAGTATGGAATTAAAACGAGATGCCCTAAAGCATTTTTTTCTCCGTTAGGAGATGATGACCGTGTTCTTAAGAACGATGATTTTGCTGCTGAAATGAAAGAAATTAAAGTATGGATGAATTACATTTTTGTTTTGCATTAGAACTCAAGTGTCCATTACTTTTTTTTTTTCTTGACTGATGAATTAACTGTACAATAAAATAAAAATTGCAGTTGAAATATGAAGAGTTCCAGCAAAACGTGGAACATGCTGGTGAATCTGGAAAAATCAATGGTAACGTAGTGCCTGATAGAGCTTCGCTTGTTAAGGTATAAACGAAAATGCATTTTTAGATAAGATCTGCATATACTATTTTTTTATTTTTGTGATGAAAAATTTTGGCCGGTGTCCGAGCAGGTAATAAACGAGAGGGAGAACGAAAAGAGTGCCGATGATTTAACGAAAATGCCCTTGCTAGTTTATGTATCCCGTGAAAGAAGATTCAACCGTCTTCATCATTTCAAGGGTGGATCTGCAAATGCTCTAGTATGAATTAATTAAATAGTTAAATTCATGTGTCTCGTAGCTAGCTAGCTGTATAACACAAATTTCTAACATAATATTTAATTAATTTTGTGATTGCAGCTTCGAGTTTCTGGAATAATGAGTAATGCCCCCTATGTGCTGGTGTTAGATTGTGATTTTTTCTGTCATGATCCAATATCAGCTAGGAAAGCAATGTGTTTTCATCTTGATCCAAAGCTATCATCTGATTTAGCTTATGTTCAGTTCCCTCAAGTATTTTACAATGTCAGCAAGTCCGATATTTACGATGTCAAAATTAGACAGGCTTACAAGGTTTTTAAAATTTTATATCTTACTTTTAAAATTAAATTTAGTAGTGAAATTATTTTACATTAAGGTTGATTTTGGTAATTTTACTTTTTTTTTAGACAATATGGCATGGAATGGATGGTATCCAAGGCCCAGTGTTGTCGGGAACTGGTTATTTTCTCAAGAGGAAGGCGTTGTACACAAGTCCAGGAGTAAAGGGTATGTTAGAAATTTATTGATACTGTGTGTGTCTAATACTAGTAATTGTTCATGATATTATTTTGGATGTCCAATAATACCCGTTCAATTTATAAAATTATCGGACAATTTTATATTTGCTTCTTAATTTATCTTACCATTAATTATTTATTTTTCGATTATATTTTTCAGATATTATATTTATAGGTAATGTTAAATGACCAGAAAACTTGGTCAGAAATTTAAAAAAATTATAATATCTTTTTTTTAAAAATAATTTGATTCTTTTTTCTATTTTTTAATCAAAAGATATTAAAGTTAAAAGGTTAAAATATTTAAAAAGGTAAAATAACATAGATAAAATATAATTTTGGCCAAAAGTATCTATCTTATATATATTTGAAGGATAATATAATAACATTATTTTTCTATTTATAATTTCTTAAAAATCGTGTATATTTAATATTGGATAAATATTGTTTCAACAAAGGAACTAGATTGTTTCTTGGTATTCTAATCTAAATTGAACAAAGAAAAAATTTTGATATCTACAAGTAAAAATAGAGTAGTTTAGTATTTCTCATTTTTATTTATAATAGTAATAGATTAAACATTTTTACTTGTTCATTTTTGCAAATCTAGAGAAAATTATATAAGTTTTGTCATTAACTATGAATAGTCAAAACAGATTAATTTAGTAAAACAACTTTCTATTATGAAATATTTGGTAAGTTATTTGTAAATTACTAAAAATTGTTGGGTGGTGGTGACAGAGGCGTATCTTAGTTCACCGGAAAAGCATTTTGGAAGGAGTAAAAAGTTCCTTGCTTCATTAGAGGAGAAAAATGGTTATGTTAAGGCAGATAAAGTCATATCAGAAGATATCATAGAGGAAGCTAAGACCTTAGCTACTTGTGCATATGAGGATGGCACACATTGGGGTCAAGAGGCAAGTCATATTTATTTACTTTTTATATTTGTTATTTAAGAGTCTGTTTGGATTGACTTAATATTTGTTACGCAGATTGGTTATTCATACGATTGTCATTTGGAGAGCACTTTTACTGGTTATCTATTACACTGCAAAGGGTGGACATCTACTTATTTGTATCCAGACAGGCCATCTTTCTTGGGTTGTGCCCCAGTTGATATGCAAGGTTTCTCCTCACAGCTCATAAAATGGGTTGCTGCACTTACACAAGCTGGTTTATCACATCTCAATCCCATCACTTATGGTTTGAGTAGTAGGATGAAAACTCTGCAATGCATGTGCTATGCCTATTTGATGTATTTCACTCTTTATTCTTGGGGAATGGTTATGTATGCTAGTGTTCCTTCTATTGGCCTTTTGTTTGGCTTCCAAGTCTATCCTGAGGTACATGATCCATGGTTTGCAGTGTATGTGATTGCTTTCATATCGACAATTTTGGAGAATATGTCGGAGTCAATTCCAGAAGGGGGATCAGTTAAAACGTGGTGGATGGAATACAGGGCACTGATGATGATGGGAGTTAGTGCGATATGGTTAGGAGGATTGAAAGCTATATATGACAAGATAGTCGGAACACAAGGAGAGAAATTGTATTTGTCAGACAAAGCAATTGACAAGGAAAAGCTCAAGAAATACGAGAAGGGCAAATTTGATTTCCAAGGAATAGGGATACTTGCTCTACCATTGATAGCATTTTCCGTCTTGAACCTCGTAGGCTTCATTGTTGGAGCTAATCATGTCTTTATTACTATGAACTACCCAGGCGTGCTGGGCCAACTCCTCGTATCATCATTCTTCGTCTTTGTTGTCGTCACTGTTGTCATTGATGTTGTATCTTTCTTAAAGGTTTCTTAAACATCATTATGTAATTCTCTAGTATTTAGACAGACCTACTATGTTTATCTCTCTTCAATAATAAGGCCTTCCGTCGAATTATTCAATGAAAGAAAATTGTCTCTTTTTCCCCCTTTTGATTGTTTAGTTTAAAGTTATCATTCATCAGTTAAAGTGAAAATCTTACCTAACACAATTCACCTCCTTTTGCGTTTGTTGGCTTTTATACCACAAAATGGATTGCATAGAGGCTCAAACGAAGGACCAGAAATTCTAATGACAAATCAGACTGCAGAGCAGAAAATTAAAACATACATGTTGATATTGTGCTACATTATATTCATGTTGGCCAAATTTATTTCAAGTGAATAAATTTCAAGAGGAATTCTTGAATGCACATTGCTTGATCTTGGAAAGTTTGTCGGTGTAGAAGTGTTGTGAAAACAGGTGATTCAAGTACTGAGTTCCAACCACAACGAGTTAAGAATCCACCAATTGCTCGATGTTTCAAGATTAATAGTTGTGGCGCGCACCTTGAATGATAAATATCTTTTTATTCTTTGAAACCAGTCAGAACCATCTTTCTCGTCAACTTCATTTTTGTCCTGCTGCCTAACCACCCAAATGGTCGGGCAGTTGGCAGCTTTCAATGGATAGTCCAAGGGAAGAACATGTAGGAAACAATGCAGTTTGGATTAGTTGCTCCATGGGCTTTTGGGGCAGAATAAACCCATAGTGAACTCTGAGAGCCAAGAAGGGCTTGGGATGGTGTTTTCAATTCCCACTGGTAAGCCCACTTCACTTCCATTTCCATAGTCACTCCATTTGGTATATTCCTGGAGCTCCAAAATTAACTATTTGTTCCTTAGGTTACTTTTAGTGTAATACTTTAATATTAATAAAAATGTATCATATGTCTTGTCAACTTATGCTTTGATGATCAAATCCATGGAAGTTATTCTGTCATGGAAGAGAAAAGAGAGGAGAAAAATGTGTAGAGAAGAAAACAGAATATTATTTCATTCTCAGAATTTATTTACAATGAAGAAGGCATTCCTCCTGTTATAGATGGATCATTCTACAATGTGTGATTAGTGAGTCCTAACTAACTCACTGATCACTGCAAACAGTTACAGCAAACTTTTAACAACTAACTTTAACTAACCACACACCTACTTAATTATCATTACTCATTACTCCCCCTCAAGCTTTAGTCCAAGCTTGGATAGTAACATATGATGAGAAGCTGCACCTAGACCCTTTGTAAGAAGATCAACAGGTTGTTGTGTGGTGTTAACGTAGGTAGATAGTATTAATCCACTCTTGATTCTTTCCCTCACAAAGTGGAAATCTATCTCTATATGCTTTGTTATTTCATGAAAGATAGGATTATTGGTATAACGATCTGAACCGTCGCTATTTAGGAGAAGCAAAATCGACAGAAAAAAATTTGGGCCCTTGCCCCGCCATAGCGGGCGCTAGGGCGGCGGCGCCAAGGCGGGATAAGCGAGAAAGAACATAAATTACGAAAAATCATATTTTCTCCATCTTCCTAAAATACCTAAATAAGTCATAAACACCCTAGAAACCTTAGAAAAAGTTGATCTAAGCTTGGGAAGGAAGGAGAAGGATATTTCTAGCGTGAGGATGATGATAACTTGTGGATTCTTGGCCAAATTCACCGCCACGAAGCTCGAAAAACCATTATCGAGGTCAAAAACTCTGTGCAACTGCTTGACGCCCAGTTAGGCTAAGTTTTATAAATTGAGTAGTTTAAATTTGTGCTTACTGCGTAATATATGTGAATCGATCGTAGAATTTATGCTTAGGCCTTCGTGCACCGAATGATTTATGATTTAAACCCTAAAAATAAGCCTTAGCCGGTGAATTAGGGCTGAGTGTGGTCGAATTAGGGTTTGCATGAGGTGTGTGACGAGGAACCCATTGTGGTTGATAATTGCGATTCTATGATTGCAAGTGTATGTATTTTATGCTTTGTTATGATATTTATGTGTATATGAATGTTGCAATATTGATCAAACTTGTTGTAATTGGGATAAACAAATGACTATATGCCATGAATCACTTTTGATTGTATGACTTGAGAGTATACTTGTGTTTGTGCTTTTGGTGTGTTGATGGATCACATTGCCACGTTTCGGCATAACTAACTGGGATCGGATTGCCACGTTCTGGCATAACTATAAGATCGGGTACCACATTCTGGTGCACTAACAGTTTGGGTTTGAATTCCATGAGAGGACTAAGTACATGACATAATTGTGATATTTGAGAATTGTGAAATACGTTGTTGCTCTTCATGTCTATGTTATTGTATATGTTCTCTATCTGCATGTGATGATATGATTGTGTTGAAATATATATTTTGCACTTAGTGGTTATATGTTGTGACGATTTATGTTTGATTGTCCTTGTGTTGAGCAAAATCGTGAGGTATAGTTTAAAGGCAAAGGGTTCAAGTGACGGGTAATGGATAGCGAGGGTTGTTTGTGTGTTCTAATTGAGAAAGAGAAGTAGCGGTAGCGTATGTGATGAAATATGCTTAGGTGGGTTTCGCCTTGGGGAAAGAGATTGGGGTTAGTGGTAAGAAAGTTTGTCGTACTGTACTATGTGACCATGATAAGTAAGAGTATGACGTGAGCGGTCAGTTGGAGTGCTCGTGGATGGAATTGGGGGGTTCGTTAATGTGTTAGCATGTTTACTATGATCATGAACCAGGTGAGTAAGTTGTTTGAGAAGGTGGTTAGTAATCACAACACTAGTGTAAATTGAAGGTATTCTAAGAAAGGGTAAATGTGGAGTAGCGAGTGGTCTAATACATGATCTTACTAGTTGATTTCTTATATTATGTGGTGGGCATCGGGTTGACTGATGATGTCTACCAGTACGTGTATTTGTACTGATATTACTCTTGCTACGTCTTTTTGACTTAGTCTGGATGCATGATTGGTGACATTTTATTTGGTAAAGACGAAGAAATTCTCAAGCAATTTCTATTCTTCCTTCCACATGGTGAGAGTTGTGTCTTTTATTTATTGTGTGAAGTTGTACTTTTAGTATCTCTTGTATCTATTTAGACAAGATCCATGAGAGTTTTTAAATTACTTTACAAGTTCTTTACTAAAAGTGTGTCTAAAGATGTTATTTATAAAAGTCATATTTTTGTAATTATCTCCTTTTTTTTTAAAAATTTCTGCAAGTTTAACTATTGGGATATAAGGGTTCTGTTACTTAAGTGTTAGAGTGGGTGCCCGCACGACCCGGTGGGTTGGATCGTGATAAATTAATATCAGAGGCTAGGTTACTGATCTGCCCGTACAAGAAAAAAATATGGACTATCCTGCTGTTTTATCAAAAAAATATATTTTGTAAGTTTTCGACTTTTTGAGTCGCCACTTAATTTTTGAGAAAAATCAAGAAAACTGTTTTTCAAAAGACTTAAACAGGAAAATCAATTGAAAAACATTTAAAGGGGTTCGGGAATTCCTATTTATATTTTAGGAAGGGTTTTACGGCACCTAAAATATTTGCTAACTCGCAATTATCCGACAATTAATCTATTTGGCTAAAAATGATCTAACTTATAAAAATTGTTTGAAAAGAGAAATTAATTACTTAAAAGTTTTGCAAAGTTTATTACTACACTTAAAATTCATTTAGATTCGAATTTCAAATTTTTAGTCGATAAAACATTACGGCGTTTGCGGAAATTCAGATTCTTTAACTTTAAAGCTAGCAACAAGTAAAAGCAGATAAATAAACAAAAGTAGAAAGAGAGAGAGAGAGAGAGAGAGTTGGAGTTGGGTTCAAATCCGGATTTTCTGTTCGCCTGGACCGGTATTTGGACCCATCTTTCGTTTTAGGCCTTTCGACCCATTTCGAGTGTACCTGTCCTGGACTAAACATACAATAAGATAATAAATACTGAAAAGGAAAAGCAATAGGGTTTTAGGCCCAAAGATAACAAAATACAATAAGAAAAGAAAAATCTAGACTATCCGGCCCAAAAATCTTCAAACTCTCGGCCTCCCGAATTCCTCGGCTTCGAAACCTGTACGCCGAAAACATGGAGGGCTGACTCGATGAGATCTGGGTCCTTTATGTCCCTCTCGAAATACACGAGGAAAGATAGGAACTCGTGGCGAGTTCGGACAGATTTCACATGCGTAAGAAAAATTAAATTTTTATAAGAATCAAGTTGAATCAACATGATTCTGAAGAGTATTATTACTGACAATCAACACAAGAATGGGTATCCCCAATACAGAAATAATCAAATATCTTAGCAATAAGAAAAGAAAACATGCAGTGGAAAGAGGCCTAGCGTGATGACAAAAAAAAAACAAAAGGAACTAGGACGTGGATACTCACTTGCTCATTATCATGCAACCTAATCATAAAATTATTAAAATTAATAATTTCAATAGACTGGATTCCAACTATTGTACCAATAAATATTAACCAAAGATGATTTCATTCGGTAAGTGATTCAAGGGAATAAACAATCAACAAAAAGGGATAAAAAAAATAAAAAAATAATAATAAAAAGGGATATGACTAAACTACCAAAATTGCCTTATACTAGAAAAGTTAACATGTTATGCATACAATAGTTGATGCAAACAGAAATCATGCTTCAGGCCATCTGAAAATAGTCTTATCAGAACCAAATCATGGAAAAAGGTATGCCTCAAGTAGCCTTAATGACTAAATTCTAACAAAAATTCCAATTCGAATAATGAAACACGAAGCTCCAAATTATCTATATAGACAAACTCGAAATAACATGTAACAGAGACATAAGAGAGAAATGAGTAAACAACTATATAGATGCTCACACACAACTACTAAGACTACTTTCAGATTAACATTAGATACAAAAAAGAGAAGAAATAGTAACAGAGAAGATAACAGTGAGAAAAACGAGAGAGCTGAACTTCAAACAAACCATAGAAATACTATAAAAAATTAGATAAGGGAAGTTGAAAAGAGGTTTCATGGAACAATCTGTAAATGAACATAAAACAGGGAAAAATAGAGAACAAAATGAAAACGAAATCAGTGAATCAAGCAACTTAAACACGCCATTTATCACTCTTTGAAACACCGCCAAACGCAAAAAAAACTTGGGACAAAACGAGTTGTTAACAAAGAACTATCAGGTGGAAGAGAATAAAATATTGCATCATGTCAAATAGGTCAATCTAAGCAGCGACTAACAACCAACCAAACACAAGCAATGAAACAAACACGCGAGAATCCCGCAGAATGGCTTGAATACCAATCCTGAAGAGAGTGTGGACTAACAAAATAAACTAATCATATTCAATACTACTACTAAAAAAAAATAGGCTATTAGATGGTAGTTGGTACAAACTGTGAAACTCATTTGCTTCTTCAAAGCTCATGGCAATATCAGAAGACCTTATTTCGACAAATATGGACGGAATAACATCAGAAATTAGCAAATAAATAATCGAAAGATCGAAATAAGCATTATCCTACCAAAAAAAACTCAGGAAGAAAACATAAACAGCTACAGAGAGGAGACCAAAACACGCGATGGGACCAAATCTTCGAAAATGGAGTACATATAAGCTTCAGGAAAACTATGACAAACGGAAACTTCAAATTCTAACAAAACAATTCACAATCAACGCACAACCCGATAACAGATATACACGATTTAATCACTCACTGTGAGACAACAAGGGAAAGAAAGTCAACCCACAAAACAGGGAAGACAAGAGTTGTTTACCTCTTGAGGGGCGGCGAACGGGATAGATACGAACAGAGACGAAAGCTTCTTCCACCGTCCAAAACGTGACCCGAAGAACCCGTTTCTTTCACCCAAGTGCTTTATCAGTCCCAGTATTCTCGACTCAGCTCTCTATTCCAAAAAAAATTCTGCTTCCTTTCTAATTTTCTTAATGAAGAGCTTTCAATGAAACTTTCAGACCTAAAAAAAGAACCTCCCCCCTCACAGTGACCAAAACAGAACATATATAGGAGAGGATTAGGGTTGAAAAGGGGGGGAGGGGGGGGGGGGGGACAGAGGGCAAAATCATCTAAGGTCCAGAAAACAAATTCAAATTCTTCAACCTTATCATCAAAAATCTCGAGAAAAATCCCACTTTTCCCACTTTTCAGCAGATACCACATGAAAGAGAGTGAGTTGGACGGTCGATTCATCCCCATTGTCCTTGAAACGCTACGCGTCTCAATCCTAAGGCTGCAAGGACGAAAGCGCAGGTGCTTTTTCTGCTGAATCGTACGCCAGGAAAGGTGGAGAAGAGGACAAGAAATCACAGTGTACTATCTGGGCTCTTCGTTTGCTCTACGTCTATCCGTTTGACGCCGTGTCCTTCTTTTATGACCGTTGCTTTTGCGTAGTTAGTGTGGGAGAGCGCGTAGGAGTTTGAGAGTCGTCTACGCGTGCTGTAGCTAAAAGAGCCGTGAAGGCGCCGTTTATTGTTCCGTTTGGGAGCTATCATTTTGCTTCTGGAAATTTTGCGCCCCGCTTTTCTTAGGGATGATATGATTGGGTCGGGTTAGGAGATTTAGGGGTGGGCTGGGCGGACATAAATATGGATGGGGAAGAGGAAGGGGAATTATGGTGGGCTGAGTGAACTGGGTAAGGGGAAAAAAAATGTCTGGGGATTTTGATAATTTGGGCCGCTGACCTTTAAAAAGGGCCCAAAATCTGTTGGTTCAAAAGGCTTACAGATATTTGGTAATTAGATAACACGAATTGCTATGAATTAATCATATAAGCTTCTTAACTTTACCAAGATAACATAATAGACGTAATAAAAATAACTAATTCAAAAATAAAAATGTAAACTATTACGTAACTAGTTAGTAAAATATTTAAGCAAAATAATAATTTATAGACGATTTATAAAATGTATCACTAATATACATAATTATGTAAAAGACGTATTATTTAGAAGCTATAAGACGCAAAGATTAATTTTGAAAAACTTCGAGCCATTTTACTTCATATATATGTATTTTAAAAACTCTACGCAATCTAATTATTTTAAGTTGTTTAGAGTTGAGAAGCTCATCGATTAATTTATATCGGGGAAGGTCAAAATTGGGTGTCAACACCTGCTGTGAATTGGTGTGTTGACGCCCGCATCTAATCTTCATGAAGTTAAGAAGCATTATAGGAAATTGTTCCAGTCCTTCTCTCCTTTCATGCGAAGTGTTGCTTGTTGTATGAGTTGAGTCCAATTAGTATCTCAAACAAAGTGAATCGAAAGTCGTGTCACGACTAAAGAAACACAAACAAAGTAAATTGGAACTAGGAAGGTTCCTATTATTATCTGGCCCTAGGGACGGTGTAAATGCATGGATGCTTAGTAATGGTCATTTATAGAGCGGGGTAACTTATTAAAAATTTGGGGCTTGTCTTTGAGTTGCTACTTGAATGTGTGAGTGTGTACTTCTTGTGTCCCTTAAATTATTGTGAATGTGAGCTTTGTAATTGCTTGAATATGATGAGGTAAATTATGTGTATCGGGGATTGACTAGGGGTAGACAATGATTATCCTAGTATAAGAAGTATCCAAAAATTTCAGGGTAAAGCTTGAACCTTTGGGAATTATTAGGAATGCAAAAAACCCAGAAAAATATTAGCAGAGGTTCTTTTTCTGTTTCGACCGTTGGGGTGGGAAAATTTCCTCCGGGGTGAGACTGCCAAAGCGGAATTACTCCCTCTAGAGCGGGATAAGGCGAGGCAGAATCTCAACCTGCTTCCTGTTGACACCCAATTTTGATCGACCTTTAACCATTTTTGAGAATGCTATTCGATTAAATATGTATTTAAAATTTATTTAAAGTTTAGAATTTTAGTCAATTTTGCATGGATATATATTTTAGTGTGTTTACTTTATAAAATTATTGTAAATATTATTAAAATATTTCAAAATTATTAATGAATTTCAATTGTTCTAAAATTTAAGTGATTTCAATTATATAAAAATATTTAATATATGTAGTATTTTAATTAAATAGTAATTCCTAAATTTTCCTCAAAATAATTTAAATCTTAACCCATTCTAATCTAATTGCTTTCAATTCTAGCCTTAAATTTTATAACCATCCTCTTCCTTTCAATTCTAGCCGATTTTATTACAATTTTAGCCATGTCATATCCTTTTCATTTGATTTTAAGACTTCATCTTTTAATCTCATCCATCCATTTTTTGAATTAAATCATAGATCGAATCCTAACCCTTCATCTCTTATCAAATCAACGGTTGAGATCAAATCTTTACCTTAGTCTTTTTTAACCTAGAAAGACCAAAAACACTCATTTTTCTTCCTCCCCTCTCTCCAGCCGCCTCCCTCTTCTCCTCTCCCTCTCTCCGATCGTTCCTTTTTACTTCCCCGTTTCCCCCGTCTGCCTTTCCCTTCTTCTTCTCCTATTATTTTCTTCTTCTTTTGCAGGGCCAACAGCAGGCGGGTGGTTGATGAGAGCACCACCAGTGCCTCCCACCGGCAGCATCAGCCACGTGAGCCGACCAGCAGCTATGGCGGAACTCCGGTGAGTTTTATCCTCTCTTCTCTTTCCTCTCTTTCCTCTGCAGGACGAACAACAGCAAGGACGGACAACAACAATTCCGGCCAGCAGCAGCCTCGCGAGAAACAGCTCCGACCGGCGAGCTACTTTCTTCTCCGGACAGCAACTCTGGTCAGCGAACTTCATCAAGCGACTTTGAAGTTTTTTCTTTCGAGTTTTAATACGGATCTATGACAGATCCGTCCGGGTTAGTTCTCTTGTTCGATTCATTTTATCTTCTTAGCGTTATTATGAAATATATATATACTAATAATATTATGAGTTTAGTACTTTTGTCAAATTCGCTACTGTTTGTTTCTCCATTTGTTTGTTAGCGACTAATTGATCCTTGAAATGTACCACCAAGCTTGTTGAAAAACTGTATTTCGTTTGATTTCTACAAAATTATTTGGTTCCACCATAAGTTAAAAAATTGATTTGTAGCCCTTGTAACTTGGTTGTGTCTTGGTAAGTTTGATTTGAGAAACTAGTTGAAATAATTGGCTGATTATTAAAAGTGGCTTAATTGTGGTTAAGTTTATTGATTATTGTATTTGTTCAATTAGTTGTTATAGTAATATAATTGGTTTTGATTCTCCTAGCTTATGGTAAGGTTATTACTTCAACTCTTGGGATGAATGCAAGACTAATTTAAGGGGATAGTTTACTTGTTTTAGTTGAACAGAAGTTGGGTCAACTCGTTATCATTGTTACCATCCCTTTCTGCTCAACCGGTTAGTATTCCTTATGCATTCATACATTTACGAAAGTTTATTGTTCTATTCCTCTATATGTATAACTTCTTGTTAAACAACTGCATATGTGTCTCATTTTGTCTAAATAAATGTGATTACTTGTGTATCCATTTGATTGCTTTGGCAGGTTTCAAACTTGAAGCTCAAGTTGAAGATTAGCTATGAAGAGATTACTTTGTTCATATATTTGAAGCCATTTATTTCTTATTTATTTATTTGAACCTTTTTTTTGTAATATTTATTTAACTCTAAATCTCTCATATTTAAAATATATTTGGGGATCGTCTAAGGGGAGGGGGAATTATATGTTAATCATCTTTGCAAACTTACTTGTGTTAGAAAAGCATGCCTATAGGTTTGTAACTTGTTTGATAACTTTTGTTTTGTTTATTTATTTGTCTGTTTTCTATCCTCTCGCTTATCTCCTTATTAATTGCTTAGTATATGTATTTTTATCACTTAGACTCACATGCTTAAATATTAACTAAAATAATAATATGAGCTAGTATTAGGTCGATCCTTATCACTTCGCCTTCGCATGTTTAATTAATTAATTAAATAAAATGATTTTAATTGTCGATATTTGTTATCACCTAGCTTTTCTTAATTAACTAATCAAAATAATAGAATAGTCTCAATTGTTTTATTTTATCGTCGCTTAGCAAGCATGCTAGTTAATTAGCTAATAAATAAAGTGACCTTAATTGCTACTTGTAACCCCCACATAAATTGCATGAGATACGGTTGGAACCCACATTTGTGGATCTTGAGGGATGCCTAACACCTTCCCCTCGAGGTAATTTGAACCCTTACCCTGATCTCTGGTACGTTGACCTTAACTAGACTTAGTTAGGTTAGATAGAAGCCCTAACGTGCCTTAATTCGTTAGGTGGCGACTCCTTAAACTCAAAATCCCAAAAGAGTTGTTAGGTCGTACACGAAACCCATTTTTTCCGAAAAATGGGGCGCGACAGAATGGCGACTCCGCTGGGAATATTAGGTTCTCACCATTACGTGTTTTATGCTTATTTATGCGGGGTTTACTTTATTTTGGTCATTTCTTTATTTGTTAGATGATTACCATGCTTAGTTTATTTTGTTGCCTTATACATTGTTTACTTTCCATGTTCCATCCCTTTCCCTTTTCCTTATTTGTTTATTACCATGTTTCATCCATTTTCTTTTCCCTTTATTTGTTTAGTTACATGTTTTATCGTCTTCCCTCATTTGCATGATTTTTAATATGTTCATATGTTTACTTTCATTTACATATGCTTTTATATTTATTTATTTACCGCTTTTATAAATTGCTTATGTGTTACTGTTTCCATCTACATGCTAAATTTTTACCACTTATATAACTGGCATTCCGCTCACATTTCTCCCAATTGGGACCCTCTTTCTTTTTTTATTTTGTTCTCGTGATGTTGTGCCTTTGCACCTCTCACAACTACTCCAATTCTATTCAAATATCCATTATAGAGAGTCGGCATATGCATGGACGTAACAGATAGTTTTACTACCGCGGAATCACGAGCCTCTCGCATAGAATCCCTTTCAAGTCCGTGTCAAGCCAACTCTTAAAAGTCCTAGTTAGGTCATACATGCTGCATAAGCCCTAGGTGGTTTGACCCTTGGTGTCGATCCACATAATTAGTAGCCACCCTATCGTCTAAAGGGCCCCAACACCCTTTAGACAAATTGCATACTTATGTGTCTATGTGATCATAATAATTAAATCAAGCCAATCTTGCCAAAATGGAGTTTAGAAGTTGTCTTTTGTTTTATTTTCAGAGTCATGGATGAGTATGAATTCCCAAACCCTAAAATGGTCACAGAGGTGAATGACAGACTTAGGAGCTGGTGGATGGACATACAGAGAGATCGGGAAAGAGAGATTCATCAATTATTGGGTGGCCTCACATTTCTCATCTTTGTCACACCAAACCCTCATCTGACTAGGACGCTACTAGAGTTTTGGGACCCCGTGAAAATGGTTTTAAAATTCACAGCTTGCAATTTGACACCAACAATCGAAGAAATTAGCGGTTTCATCGACCTACCATACCATGAATGTGAAATGATGGTACCTTATAAACCATCATCAAAGAAATTTCTAAGAAGTATGGGGATGAAGTATAATCCAATATGGACTTTTTTAGACCTTGGATGCACTCATATAGATTTCCTATACTCACGATTTGGTCGAGATGATAGCTATTACACTTTTAGCTATGAATTTGAGTGCTCCTTTGAAGCATGGAAAAAATATCGCTTAGATGCCTTCACCATTGCCTTATTAGGATCCTTGGTTTTTCCTAAATCAAGGGGAAGAATCGATACATGTTTAAGATATGTGGTTCGAGACCTAGCTCAAAGAGGAGGCGAGCCTAGGAAAACCATAGTGCCCATGATCCTGGCAGAGATAATGAGGAGTCTGTCAGCATGTGTCGATGGTAGAATGTTCTTCGAGGGATGCAACCTTCTACTTCAACTATGGGATATCGATCACTTCCACAAGCGATCCGACGTGGTAGACACCTTTCTTGGTCAAGGCAACAAGATTGATAACAATCCAAGAAGGTTGGGACGTTTCGCCGCACCTGTAGGATTTGTGGACTGACAGATATTTTTGACAGAGCTTGAGAGCCACCGAATTCAATGGAAGCTCCATTGGTTGTCCACACCTAGTGTCATAGTAAGAGGGGATGACCGATACTTCATTGAGCTTATTGGCTTAAAAGGTGTCCAACCATATGCGCCTCTTCGAGTACTTCGCCAATTTGGGCAAACTCAAGTCATACCACTCCGATCTGACATGGAGCCATTTAAGTATGAGTTTGGACTAGATAAACCACAAGTCCACAACATACTTCGATGATGGGAGCGTGTGTTGACCATTCCTATGGGTGCACGGCATGCTTTATGCACACATGAGTACAGCATATGGATCTTGATAGAGTCTGAAGTCCCAATATCAAGTGGAGAAGGATACCATGGGCTTGCCGATGAAAGGGAAAACATATGGGCACGAAATGTGTTGAATATGAGACAAGAAGTCCCTCCCATTACAAGAGGTCAGTTGGCGCCAAGCTCTTGGAGTCGATACCTCCAAGATTTCAGAATTTAAGATGATTTTCCCCAATGTTATCCCTTTTCCCTTAGTTTATTTCAGTTTTGTTTTTCAATATGATGTATTGTTCGAATTTTATAATAAATGAAAGTTATTTTGTTTTTTCTAATCTAAACTTCAATTGGCAAATAAGGCTTGAATTAACTATTGTGCATCACTTATGTGTCGCTTAGGCCTACCTCTGGCTCAACGAGGCTTCTTTGCATTTAGGGCGTTTATCTTAAATAATGTACTTGATATAACAACTTATACTTGCTCTAACTTGGGTTTTGTTTTGTTTTTATTTTTGTTTTACCCTTCCCCAATGGTTGATCTGTAGACAATGGTTTACCACACGCGATCAAGGGCTCTCTTCCTTCTCTCCCAACTGAGAATTGCAAAGGAAAGAGAAAATTGACTAATGACAAGGCCATATGCAAGACTGTTGAAAAGAAATGTCTTTCAGATGAGTTAGTATCAAGCCTTGAGCAAAAAATAAAGAAGTTAGTAGAAGAAGTGTTGGATATGTGCGAGTGGGCCAAGTTGTTACTCTCCGCCAACCTCACTTTGGAGACAAACATGGATATGTCGCCTTTTGCAAGTCAAGCCACTCTCCAAAATAATCCTCCTCCAAATTACTCCGCTTCTCAAAATCAACCAAGCTCCATTCAAATGCCTCCAAAGAACATCCATTTTCCAAATCACCCATATCCTCCACAACACCATATATATGCTCCTAAACCTCAATATCTTACTCCACACCCGCATCATCCTACTATGCAAGCTCCTCTATACGAAACACCTCTGCACCAAGTTCCTTGGCATCATGCGCCTCTCATGCCACTTCCAATCCTTCCATATCAAATGTCTCCTTACCAAAGGCCTCCTCGGCCATATCAATATCCAACATATCCGGGCCACAATTCCAAAGTCGTCACTCAATCGCATATTCACAAAAACCTCTTCAAGGTTGAGGAGAGACTTGGCAAGACTTATACTCCTCTAACTGAGCCTATAGGCCAACTTTACGAAAAGTTGAGGGTTGCTGGTCACATCGTTCCTATCAATGAAATAAAGATGAATACGCGTGTATCAATGATTGAACCCTCTAAAGTTTGCGGTTATCATTTAGGAATGGAAGGACATACCATAGAAGAATGTCGTGATTTGAAAGACAAGATTCAACAACTGATTGATACTAAGGTCATATGCTTGGAGGATATTGCAACAAAGAAAGTTCAAATGTGAACGTACCAAAGTTTACTTGAACTAGTCTCCGAATAAGGCTTGCGCCATTTAAGTTCATGTTTTCCACATTTAGACACCCATGATAACATATGGGCGAATAAAGTTGGTCAAAATCTACCATTCAATTGCTGCTCAGGAATGTTCTCTTAATATCTCGCTCATGCTCTTTGTAATTTGGAACTACGTCAGACCTGATTCCCGTTTAAGAGGATACGTAGGCGCTCCTATGGGGTTCGGTCTTATCATAATACAAATTTTCATTTTCCCCTTCTATTGATAACTGGGGCAGAATTTTTGAGAGATTCTCAAAAATTCCATCAAGATTTTTCCTTGCACATCTCCATACTGGGGCAGAATTTTTGTGTAAACTCAAAAATTTCATCAAAAACATTTCTTCTCAATAACTGGGGCAGAATTTTGAGAGAATCTCAAAATTGTTGAAAATCAAGACTGGGCAAATTTTTTAGATAATCTCAAAAAATTCAACAGTCAAGCTACAATTACAACAGATTAGAATAACAGAAGTGCTACACTGGGGCAGAAATTTTGAGGGGATCTCAAAATTTTTGACAACACTCCGAAGAACATTCTATCACACATCAAAAGAGCACGCTGTGTCAAATCATGGATACAGATCAACCTCCCCCCTTTTAAACTAACTATTTTTCTTTGAATGCAGAAAATACAGGTACATATACAAAGGCAACTTTAACAATCAACATACTACTTTTGAGCCCGACAAATGACACTCGACCCTTCCAACAAGGCGGATGTCCAAACTACTACATATCCTCAATCAATTATTGTGATGGCGAACTGCATTCTGCCCTATATTGCATATCCCCGAGATTACATTATGCCTGAGATCTATGCTTGCATGATTAAATTATGCCCGAGATAACATTATGCTCGAAGAATCGCATCATCGCATGTGCCCGATATCATATTATGCTCGAAGAACTATATCATTACATTATGCCCGAGATCGCAGAAATGCATCATTGCATGTGCCCGATATTGCATATGCCCGAAGAAATGTATCATTGCATGTGCTCGACATTGTATGTGCCCGAAGAAATGCATCATTGCATGTGCCCTATATTACATTATGCCCGAAGAAACGTATCATTGTATATGCCCGATAATGCATGTGCCCGAAGAAATGCATCATTGCGTTGTGCGCGAGACTGCGTTGTGCCCGAAGTTTGCATAAGCCCAAGATTGCATCGTGCTCGAAGTTTGCATGTGCCCGAATCAAATCAAGTCACAAGTATCAACAGATGCCAAAAAAAAAATACAGATACGCTCTCTTTACTCATTACTTATATTCCGAAGGCGTCATCCTCCAAATGCATCATCTTTCATGGCCTGCGGACTTCATGTTATGACCTGAGGACTTATTTTATGCTTATCATGTTCCTAAGGCATCATCCTCATGGCCTGCAGACATCATATCATTGCCTAAGGGTTTAATTTCTGTCTATCATGATCCGAAGGTGTCATAGTCTAAAGGCGTCATTTTCATGGCCCGCATATAACATTTTCATGACCTGAGGATACATTTTGCGTATCATGGCCCTAGACATCATAGCCTAAGACGTCATTTTTCATAGTCTTAAGGCAAACATTCATGGTCGATATGGGAAATTGCATCATGTTTACATTTACCGCTTATTCTGCTCTAATCACTCTATTTAAGTCATATTACAAGTTACAACTGTGCATATTACATACAAAGTTGCCTTCTGAACAACTGTTCCCTTGCTTACAACAAAGGCTTCGACAAACTCTTGGCTACTCGCATTATTGTTTCGCTACTCAGCTACCGTTCAGGCTACTATGAAGATATTATCGGATTCAACCCGCTACTGTGACCTACTGTTTATTCATCTAGGCTTGTCTGCCTAACAATACGACAGTTAGGCTCGTCTACCATTCAGGTCCTTCCGCCTTAAAATGCGATATTTAGGCCCGTCCGCCTTACAGTAGGACATTTAGAGCCCGTTTGGATGGGCTTAAAAAAGCAGCTTTTAAAAAGTACTTTTGAAAGTGCTGAAACTTATTTTTAAAATAAGCAGTTATGGGTTTGGATAAAAGTTATGAAGTTGAAAAAAAAGTTGTTGATGTGTTTGGCAAATAAGTGCTGATAAACAGCTTTTTAATCAAAATGTCTGAAATACCCTTAAAAGTTGTTAACATGATAAAAGTTGATTAATTTAATAAAAATAACAATAATAATAATAAAATATATAATAATAATAATAATAATAAGAAATAATAATAATAATAATAATAATAATAATAATAAAATAATATGAAAATAATAATAATAATAATATATAATATATAATATATAATACATAATAATTTAATAATATATAAAAATAATAAAGAATAATAAAATAAGTAATAATATATAATATATAACAATAATAAAGAATAATAAAATAATAATAATAATAATAAAATAATAAAATATTAATAATAATATATAATAATAATAATAAAGAATAATAAAATATTAATAATAATATATAATAATAATAATAAAGAATAATAAAAAAAATAATAATAATAATATATAATAATAATAACAATAATAATATATAATAATAATAATAATAAATATAATAATAATTAATAATAATAATAATAATAAGATAACAATATGAAAATAATATTAATAATAATAATAAGATAATAATAAAATAAATAATAATAATAATATATAAAATATTAATAATAATAATAATAATATAAAATAATAATAATAAATAACAGTAATAATAAAATAATATGAAAATAATAATAATAATATATAATAATATATAATATATAATAATAATAATAATAAAGAATAATAAAATAAAGAATAATAACAATAAAATATTAATACTACTACTACTAATAATATAAAATAATAATATTAATAATAATAATAATAATAATATATAATAATAATAATAATAAAGAGTAATAAAATAAATAATAATAAAATAATAAAATATTAATATACTAATAATTATAATAATAATAAAAATAAAAAATAAAAGAAATAAGGGCAAAAAGGTAAAAATTTGGTCAACTTAAAAGATCTTATAAGCTAAAAAAAGAAAAGCACCTCTACCCCATCTTTTAACTTTTGGCTTAAAATAAGTTTTTTTAACTTAAAATAAGTTATTTTGGGAATTACCAAACAACTAAATAAGTCAAAAATCAGCTTTTAAGTCAGTTTAACCAGCTTTTAAGCTGAGCCAAACAGGCTCTTAGGCTCGTCCGCCTTAAAACGACATTTAGGCTTGTCCCTCTTATAGGACATTTAGGCCCATCCGCTGTAAAATGACATTTAGGCTCGTCCCTCTTATAGGACATTTAGGCCCGTCCGCCTTAAAACGACATTTAGGCTTGTCCATTTTATTGAACATTTAGGCCCGTCCGCCTTAAAATGACATTTAGGCTCGTCGATCTTAAAACGACTTTTAGGCGTTTTCGCCTTTTAGGACACTTAGGCTCGTACGCCTTAAAACGAAGTTTAGGTTTGTCCACCTTACAAAGGATGCTTAGTTTGTATTTTACAGGCGTGATCGATCTCTCTTCTTGTCTCTCTATCATGACTTTCTCGCTTCTCCATCTCTCTCTTCTCGCTACTCTAATCTTATCCATTCAAGCCAATATCGTGCCCTCCGAATACCTTAGCGCTCTTTCAACTTTCAAGAGTTTCGTTTGCTCTAGAATCTAGAACTACACACGACCTGATTCTCGTATAACCAGAGATATGTAGGCGACTTAATACCAAAGTCTCGGTCGTACCCTTTTTCAACTTTACATCATTTCAATTGATCCTATCAACATCTCTCGTCGATCGGATAAAATTGGCTACTAAGTCAACGTTGGTTGCTCGACAATTCATTCTTCATTCCCAAGCCACCAAGGGGCAGGTGTTGACACCCAATTTTTACCGACGTTTAACCATTTTTAGGAATGCTATTCGATTAAATATGTATTTTAAAATTTATTTAAAGTTTAGAATTTTAGTCAATTTTGCATGAAAATTATATATTTTAGTGTGTTTACTTTATAAAATTATTGTAAATATTATTAAAATATTTCAAAATTATTAATGAATTTCGACTGTTCTAAAATTTAAGTGATTTCAATTATATAAAAATATTTAATATATGTAGTATTTTAATTAAATAGTAATTCCTAAATTTTCCTCAAAATAATTTAAATCTTAACCCATTCTATTCTAATTTCTTTCAATTCTAGCCTTTCCAATTAAATTTTACAACCATCCATTTCCTTTCAATTCTAGCCGATTTTATTACAATTTTAGCCATGTCATATCCTTTCCATTTGATTTTAAGACTTCATCTTTTAATCTCATCCATCCATCTTTTAAATTAAATCATAGATCGAATCCTAACCCTTCATCTCTTATCAAATCAACGGTTGAGATCAAATCTTTACCTTAGTCTTTTTTAACCTAGAAAGACCAAAAACACTCATTCTTCTTCCTCCCCTCTCTCCAGCCGCCTCCCTCTTCTCCTCTCCCTCTCTCCGATCGTTCCTCTTTACTTCCCCGTTTCCCCCGTCTGCCTTCCCCTTCTTCTTCTCCTGTTATTTTCTTCTTCTTTTGCAGGGCCAGCAGTAGGCGGGCGGCTGATGAGAGCACCACCAGTGCCTTCCACCGGCAGCATCAGCCACGTGAGCCGACCAGCAGCTATGGCGGAACTCCGATGAGTTTTATCCTCTCTTTTCTTTCCTCTCTTTCCTCTGCAGGACGAACAACAACAAGGACGGACAACAACAATTCCGGCCAGCAGCAACCTCGCGAGAAACAGCTCCGATCGGCGAGCTGCTTTCTTCTCCGGACAGCAGCTCCGGTCAGCGAACTCCATCAAGCGTCTTTGAAGTTTTTTCTTTCGAGTTTTAAGACGGATCTATAACAGATCCGTCCGGGTTAGTTCTCTTGTTCGATTCGTTTTATCTTCTTAGCGTTATTATGAAATATATATATACTAGTAGTATTATGAGTTTAGTATTTTTGTCAAATTTGCTACTGTTTGTTTCTCCATTTGTTTGTTAGCGACTAATTGATCCTTGAAATGTGCCACCAAGCTTGTTGAAAATTTGTATTTCGTTTGATTTCTACAAAATTGTTTGGTTCCACCATAAGTTAGAAATTGATTTGTTGCCCTTGTATCTTGGTTGTGTCTTGGTAAGTTTGATTTGAGAAACTAGTTGAAATAATTGGCTGATTATTAAAAGTGTCTTAATTGTGGTTAAGCTTATTGATTATTGAATTTATTCAATTAGTTGTTATAGTAATATAATTGGTTTTGATTCTCCTAGCTTATGGTTAGGTTATTACTTCAGCTCTTGGGATGAATGCAAGATTAATTTAAGGGGATTGTTTACTTATTTTAGTTGAACAGAAGTTGGGTCAACTCGTTCTCATTGCTACCATCCCTTTCTGCTCAATCGGTTAGTATTCCTTTTGCATTCATACATTTACGAAAGTTTATTGTTCTATTCCTCTATATGTATAACTTCTTGTTAAACAATTGCATATGTGTCTCATCTTGTCTAAATAAATGTGATTACTTGTGTAGCCATTTGATTGCTTTGACAGGTTTCAAACTTGAAGTTCAAGTTGAAGTTTAGCTATGAAGAGATTACTTTGTTCATATATTTGAAGCCATATATTTCTTATTTATTTATTTGAACCTTTTTTTTTGTAATATTTATTTAACTCTAAAGCTCTCATATATAAAATATATTTGGGGATCGTCTAAGGGGAGGAGGAATTATATGTTAATCATCTTTTCTGATTTACTTGTGTTAGAAAAGCATGCCTATAAGTTTGTAACTTATTTGATAACCTTTGTTTGATAAAACGACTTTAATTCTAGTTAAAAATAAAAAAAGAAAAAATAAAGTAAAGATCATTGCTTGATCACTTGATTTAATCTCGTTCAATTAAATGTTTGAAACTAAACCTTGTGTAAAGTGTTAATTAATTGTCTTTTGCATGTAACTTTTAATTGATAATACTAATAAATAAAATCAACCTCATGTCTTTAATTTGTTTTAGATTCCTTTTCTAAATTAAGTGTTTTTGTATGTATTGAAATCTGCCCGGTTTATTCAATATTTGACATTTTTAACAACTTTTCATGCAAATCATAGAATAAAATCAACAATCAATTTCCTCACATTCATTACTTGGTTTTTTCCTAAATTAAATCTTTTTTTTTTTTTTTTTTTGCATTTGAAGTGATTATTGCCTTAAAATAGTATTGGTTTTCTAAGCATTTTCTGCATTTGTAATTATTTTCTGCTTAAAAATATTTTCGGCATTAATAATGAATCCATCAATATTTTAAAAAAAATTATAATTTTTCTGCATTAAAATAAACTAATCACTTACTTAGAATAATTTCCTGCATCAATTATAAATCTATTGTTGTTCTTAAAATAAATTTTCTGCCTAAATAAATAATAAATCTGCTGTCCTATGTTATATTTTTTTTCATTGATAGTTAATTTTTCTGCTATTTTAAAATACATATGCATGTGAGATCACATTCCTTTGCCACTTGGAAATAAAATAAAATCTATCATGTCGCTAATTGTTGCTCACTTTAAATTTAATACTAAAATTTGCACCCATGTTATCATATTTGCCCTCTCATAATTAAATTGTTGTTATTATAATTTTTGTTTGTATGTTCACACACTTAGCATGAAACCTTCCACAATTATGTGTTGTTTGCAAGCATGTCTAATTGATTTTTAGAGGCCAAATTGAGACTTGTATTGCTAAAATGACCGTCTTGTTTGCCTTGTTTGTTTGACTTAGTGTCTAGGAGGGCCTTATATTTTATTTTGTCTAAACCCACCCTTTAAGAGTCCAATGCCACTTGGACATTAAACTGGGACGACTAGACACCTTTTAGGTACGAAATGCATGCGGTGGTTGGGCAGGGGTAGTTGGCCCTATGGAGATGATGACATCGACTCAGGCTTGAAAGACAAACATTGGTTTTGTCTGTCCCTATACGGCAGCCTATCGGAAAATTAAAAAACGAAAAGTCGAGTGCTGATCCAAAAAGTCTCTTAGAGTCTCCCTTCCTTTTACCCCTTTATTTATTTGTTTAATTATATTTATTTGGGGTAGCTTAAAAATAAAACAATAAAATTTGTTTTATTTATTTATTTGTCTCTTTTCTATCCTCTCGCTTATCTCCTTATTAATTGCTTAGTATATGTATTTTTATCACTTAGACTCGCATGCTTAAATATTAACTAAAATAATAATATGAGCTAGTATTAGGTCGATCCTTATCACTTCGCCTTCGCATGTTTAATTAATTAATTAAATAAAATGATTTTAATTGTCGATATTTGTTATCACCTAACTTTTCTTAATTAACTAATCAAAATAATAAAATAGTCTCAATTGTTTTATTTTATCGTCGCTTAGCAAGCATGCTAGTTAATTAGCTAAAAAATGAAGTGACCTTAATTGCTACTTGTAACCCCCACATAAATTGCATGAGATACGGCCGGGACCCACATTTGTGGACCTTGAGGGATGCCTAACACCTTCCCCTCGAGGTAATTTGAACCCTTACCCTGATCTCTGGTTCGTTGACCTTAACTAGACTTAGTTAGGTTAGATAGGTGCCCTAACGCGCCTTAATTCATTAGGTGGCGACTCCTTCAACTCAAAATCCCAAAAGAATTGTTAGGTCATGCACGAAACCCGTTTTTTTAAAAAAATGGGGCGCGACACTTCCCATGTTTTTCCTAACCACAATTTCAAACCCCAAATGGTGTCCAAATTTACCCCTACCAGCCCAACAGTGTTCAACAATAGAAATAATAGAGTATAAAACCTTAATATTAAATAAAAGGTTGTATCACACGGAAAAAACAAGCATCATTGTGCTACAAAAACTTAAAGAGAGTCGAAAGATAGAAACAAATGTCTAGAATTTACAAGCCAAAAAGGGCGAGATAATACTTCAGATTAAGAATCCTGCGAATGGGAGAAGTCAGTGTCGTAATTTAACTCCTCCGGGGTCCCCAGGACGGTCACGACCTCCTTTAGCTTTGAAAGCTGAAGGTAATTATCCTTCTCCACTATGGGCTGCTCTTGCCCTGGAGCGATGCACGTAAACATGATTTTTACTGCCTTCCAGAGTTGAATCATTAGACGGTCCCTCACTAGGCTCTTCTTCCTCTTCTGGCGTAACTGGCGATGGAGCATTCGACCTCTAGGACAGTGCTAGGTGGAACTGGAGTGAAGTCAACATAGGCACTCCCCATCTTTTTTCGGACAACCTCTGTCACATCAGGGGGAACCCCCTAGCAGTAACACGGTGTACTCGATCTCTCGGAGGTCTTATACAAGCCCATAGTTATAATTCATCGCATTAACATAGTAAATTAGCGGAAAATTTAAAACTTTTCATAGAACATCATATGATAGAAACTTCAATTCATATATGTATAAAACATAAGCCATAATACATTTATAGACCTTAAGTCTCTTTGCCATCTTAGACTCAATAACTTTAGAGTACATTAGGGACACGGCCCATAAGACACATTACATAACTATACAATATTTAAAGACTTTACATTAAAGACATAAGTATGATATCCTTGAACTTTAAGGATTCCTTTCATTGAGCTTGGGAATGATCTATCAAGCTCTTCACCATTCAAGACATCCTTTAAGCATCCATGACCTACACTGTGTAAAAAGTAGAGAATAATGGGATTAGCACAAGAATGTACTAAGTATGGCAACCATGCAAAAACATGCATTTAAAAAGGGACATTTTCTTTGAAATCATACTTCATGCCATTTTGAGTAAATCTTCATAAAACCTTTAGAAAATAGCATTTATATCATTTTCATACTTCAAAGAAACATAATCAAAGGCCAAACATCATAGAAAAGCACTTATAGAATTTAAGTCCCATTTGAGGTCACTTTAGAGAGAACTCTATTCTCTTAACAGTGAACTCCTCCTTTATATTCATTAATCCTTCCAAGTAATCCTTTAGTGATACTTGGTGCAATGCATCACCTTAGAACCACAAGGAAAACCATACAAACACTAACACAAGCCAAAACATATCATCATAGAAGTATATCCCATTACAAGACACATTCAAGTCAAGACCATAAGACATTAAAGTGAACTCCTAGTCATTATGCACATATACTTATTTTACTTCACATAGGACTTTATGAAACACAACTCATACCCCCAATCTAAGTCTACTAGTGCAATGTACATGTAAGGCCCCATAACCTCATACATACTTAGTACACCTATCATGAGACCACAAGCCTTTACATCCAAATCATATATCAACATAGTAAGAGAAGACAACTTCGTTTATGTCAAGTAATACCTTCACCATATAGTTAACAAGATCAACATCATGCATAGAGACTCACATCATGCACATCTTGATGACAAATAGACAAATACTACAATGTCATACATAAAGGACATATACTTAGTAACATGCATTAGAACACCTTCCTAAGACTTCCCTCAAGAGTCACTTGTGCAATGCATAGGTGAAGTCCCATACCCCCACCTACACTAAGTAACTACCCTTAGGTTATCCTAGTTAGGGTTATTCCATTGTTTATTTTACTTTAGGGAAATCATTGCCTTAACCGACATAGACCATGTGTGCTAATCATGGAATCCGGTGTCATAAAACCCCACACCGAAAGAAGGTGGTCTACCATCCAAAGTAGAATCAAACATAACATAGCTTTCTAGGCGGATCCACTAGCTAGTATCCTATGGTGGTGACATAGTTTATGAAACTTGGGGGATTCATGGAAATATAAACTCTACACCCTATGTTGGGTCATGAGGCTATCCACCCCGTGAGAACTGTAGTGAACCCTACCTTTCATATGTTGGAAGGTGTCACCCCCTCATCTACAAATTCACTCGGTGCTAAGCTAAGTTTTCTTTATTGAAAAAGCCTTCATTAACATTTATTTATAAAAACATAGGCTTAGGAGAATCATCCCCTCATATGCTTAGCTCATAGGTCATAGATGAAAGTTCATCGACCTAAATCATGTGAGAAGATCCTTTCACATGGACATAGCATATGTATTAGCACTATCTAGTATAGGATACACTTGAGCACACCTTTCAAGGTTCCTCTATTGACTAGATCATCATTCATGTGTATGAGTGTATACAATGGTGTGAGCAAACCTTTCACATAACCCATAATGTCACACATGTTCATATATCAATGCATGAGTCTATAGGCATAACTATATGAGCAACCCTTTCATATAAACCCACTAAGACACTATGCACATTCATACTTCATCATTTCATAAACATCATATTCATAACATGTTCATATATTCATCTTTCATATACATAGAAACCAAACCTAGGAACTATCCTATCAAGGTACACATGTGCAATGCATAGACAAGGTCCCATACCCTTGACCATACTAGTACACCTATCAAGTCATCCTAGTAAGGAATACAAATCATACTTTCATAAACATCACCTTAATATGCATAGTAGTAGACACTAGTGAATATGAGAACTACCTTTCATTTAGACACAATGACCTATACTACTTGTATCATGCATGTAACTGAGAGTGTGTGTACATTGTTCAATCATGATCACATAATGGCTATCAAAACAGATTAAGACAGCCACCCTCTTAGATCATAATACACTTTCAAGCATAGACCACACAACACACAATAACATAGGAGACAAGCCAACTTCATAATACACTTAAGACTCCTAACTTGTGCTATTCATGCATTCACATAGGGGTACATAGGTAAGGGGTTATTAACCCTTTTAACACATCAATGTCAGCACCTATACTTTACCCTAACATGAATATACACATGCTTATACAATAGCCATACAACCTAGATCACAACTAGAATAGGAAAGTAGGCATAAGCTTCTCATAGTATCATCTTAAGCACATATTCACAAGTTCATGAATTTGCCTTCAAGGCCATGATCAACACATATATAATGACAATAAAATAAACACCGCCACCATAAGTGGACCATACCATACAATGCCATACAAGGCCTCATCAACATTATTATAGAAGAATAGAGAAGTAGAAGAGTAGAGGGAATAAACATTCTTACCAATTTCTCAACCTTTGATCATCATTGATCAATACAACTTATTCATCAATAAAACACATATATGATAGTATCTAAATGTACTTTAAACATATAAGAAACCATGTACAAGTCGCTACAAGATTATACTATAACATAATAATACAACACATCAACATACTAGGAAAGTAGAATAACATAGATCATTAGCTAATTTTCCTTGCATTGATTTTTGATAATATTTCATACATATTATAAGTATAAGGCAGTAGCTAAACCTACATTTAACCATATTGAAATCATAATTACAAACCTTCAAGATTAAGGTTACAACATACGCATTTAGGCTTATCGATTTGCTAGAGTTTAGAAGACTTTACCAATACTATGAACTCTCTAAGGCTTTGATCATCATTCATATTTTATAAACAATACACTCATTAGGAAGTATCTAATTGGATAAGAAATCAAGACAAAATCATGCTTCATCTAATCACAATTCGAGATCCATCACACACTTAGTTTTTTGACTTCATAGCCTAAAGGAATCTAGATCAATTCATGCAAGCCTTTCTTAATTTGATCATTAAGGATTTATACCTACAAAATTCATCCATTATATCACCCTAAAACAGTATCTACAACAGTTCATACATAATCAAAAGTCTACACAACCGATCTCACAATCGACTTCAAGGCAACATGTAGAAACATAGGCTATTCATGTTCAAATCTTCATATATTTATCATCATGGACTGATCATCATCAATTCACCATCAATTAACGTAAAAAACAGTAGATATAGATGATTCAACGTAAGAACATCACAATTCAATTGATAACAAGCCATAATCACATTGCCCATGCAAGGGCTAAATCGATTTAAGGAAGGGACATGGGTTCATCATGCAATTGAAGTAAATTCACGTTCAAACCACTGTATTAAATTCAATCAATCATGATTTAATCATTCAAAATATTTTTAGAAAGAACCCATGGCTAGATTGAAGAAGAAAAACTTTGATCATAAACTTTCTTTGAAAACATTGAGAAGAACTCTCCAAGTGAAAGGTTACTTAGAGATGAAGGATCACCATACCTTTTTCTAGTTGAAAACCTCTAAAACTTCACGATTCATCCATGGAAAACCCATCTTAAATCTGTTCTTGATCTTCACCAACAATGATGGTTTTAGAGAGAACATTTTTGGAGGGAAGAGCTCAAAACATGTGAGTTGATTTTAGAATGGGTTGATCACGTTTTAGATGACTTATATACACCCAAAATTTACTTAAATAAACCCATAGTAATCAGTTTAGGACGTGGGGTAAATCTCCCATTCACCCCTTTAATTAACAACACGCAGGCTGCCAGTTGCAGCCCACCCTCGACGATGGTAATGACGGGGCGTCGAGGCAATGACGGGCTGTGCCTGGCCTCCGTTGCCTGGCACTTAGCCAAAATTGGCTTAATACCTGACCAAGTCATGTGTCCCTTAATAAGACCTGCTCGACGGGCCGTTGGTGGACCAACGTTCCGTCGTTTGGTCCGTCAATGGACACTGCCTAGGCAGTGTCTTAGGCAGCTTATGGTCCTTCTTTTGGGGCCTCTTGTGGGACCCTTTAGAAGTCGTACCCGGACGTTTCCAACGCGATTATAAACCTTAACAAGTTATAGACCTTCCACATAAATTTCATCCAAAACAAACACCTACAACACGTCCAAACAGGCCAAGCCCCACCATGACACACGATGAACGTCTTAAGGGCTATCTTTTGAACGCCTTGGACGTTATTGGTCGTTTGACCTCCAAACTTCTCGAAACTTCATATAACAACATTAAACATCATTATAAACCATTTAAATACTTCATAATCTCATGAGTCACACATACTCATATAGAACCACATACGAGGCATTTAGGTGACTTAGTCGTCGAACGTCTTAGTCGTCCCTTGACGTTAGACTTGCAATACCTCTAATATTTTAGCTACTGCATATATACTATATTTTAAGCATATTTAGTACATTAGAAATTTAAGAAAAATATGTTAGGCTCTAGACACCTTATCTCATTTTCGGAGTCTTACAATATCTCCCACTTGGGAACATTCGTACTCGAATGACACTTAGGACACTTTAACCAACAACAAGGACTCAAAGCATCATAGAGCAGTTCATAACATTTAAAATATCATCAAATCATTTTAGCACTCAATGCACATAAGCAAGCAAAACCATTACTCACTCACTCTTTAATGCATCAAACACAAAGGTCCTTCTCATGTTCATAGGAGAACATCCTTCTCCTAATCATAACATGATCATTACATCTTAATTCATTACAAGAAAATCTTGAAAAGCTACTCATAGGTAGATAATAACCCGTACTCAAAGTTACTTAAGCACTCATACTTCAATGCACATAAACTTGAGTTAGTTAAATCACAAAGATCTTCATTAGTTAGACCTAGTACCATGATGGTCATACTCAACCATACTATGCTTAGTGGTGTACATGGAGGAATGTCTTGCTCCTCAACACACTTGCATGTATCATGAGTTCACACCTTAGCAAAGTACAAGGTCAATTTCTTTAAAAATGAGAAATCTCAACTTTCAAGCCAAGACATGCATATATTTTTCTTCTTAGTGAAGTCTAAATGGCAAGTCACACCAAGTACATCACAAAAAAATAGGAATCCATTCCACAAATTTCTTTTCTTAACATAATACTCACCCTTTTAGTAAACCTCATTTTGGAAAAATAACACAAATTATAGGCACACACATGGACACTTAGCTAAACATGCTTTCACCTTGCAAGAATGAGCCTACAATTTTGCATTCCAAATCATCAAGTCACTTAATTTTTCAAGAGAGTCAACATATTTCATTGTAAAAGAGACTCAACTTCCATTACAAGGCTAAACAATTTACCCTACAAGTGACTATTACCAAGTTCCTTGTCTTACCTCATGAAGTCAACTTCACAATTAGCACATCAAGATGTAATTCAACATGAGAAAACATGGATTTTTATCAAAAATTTTCCTTCATACACTTTGGAACATTCATAATGTCTTCGAGATGATGCCAATCAATACACACCAACATATAAAGGTCATGCAATTCATACTTTATGCAAGACTATATTCATGAACAAGCTTACTAAGAATTCATTATTTTCAAGTTCAAGTAAGAATAGAACAACAAGGTAGAAAATATCTACAACCTTACCATTTCATCACCATTCCCCACTTAGGGTAAACCCAATTAAGATCAACTTAACCCATCTTAAAAAGGATCTTAACTTAACAACCTTCATCACTTAAAAGTGATTACAACTTTAGAAGGATTTACAGTAAGTTAACATAGGAACACCAAGGTACTCTAAGCTTTATCACCTAGGCAATTTATTCACAATTATCAAGTTAGGTCATCTCATTTAACCACGTAAGGTGTTCATACTATCCAATAGACACCAAGGTCATACATCATTAGGGGAATACAACAAGGGGACTTAGTCATAAGGACTCTTTCTTTTCTTTCAACATTAAATCAAGGTAACTTCTAGGTCAATCAAACCCACATCATCACCCTACAAAGATGAGAATACTACCCTCAATTCTAGGGGAAACATCAATTCCACAACATTAAGGGGCTCACAACACAATAAGAAGTTAGAAACAAATCTACGACTCATCATGCCATAAGACTCTCATTCTTCATTCCAATAGAAAAACTCCTTTTCACATTCATTATCATGTTCATATTCATCAATTCTATACACATTTAAACAACATTCAATCAAAGGACAACTTAGTTGGTTCTCCAAAAATGTTAAAGTAAGTTGCCTAGCTTTACAGTGAGCATGCTTCCAAATATCCAAAAAAAAATGCAACATTTAGACAATAGAGGGGACAAAAATGGCAATATAAGATACAAAGCTTTACCAACTCATCCTTCATAAGCATGCATACTATCACCACAACTTGGATTAAGTCTTTACAAAAGACTCCAATTTATACTAGCAACTCATCAAGTACCACTTATATACAAAGGAAAACAATGAACACTTTTAAACACATATTGTTAGGGTAGCATACTTCCATAGGTAATTACTACACATCTCAAGTTCAAATAATAGTATTAGGCTACCAACATATAATACCATATAGTAATACAACATTCCAAATGAATTCACTTTAACCATAATAACTTTTAACATGCTTTAACTATATCATGACATACATTTCTCAATATAACATGTTATTTCACATAAGTTTTATATCTAGCCATAATTGGCATCACATCATCAAATAAGCCAAAAGTCACCTTCACACAAACTCATTCAAACCATAAAACAAAGATAAGCATTTTAAACTTACCTTTTCTCCCTCAAGCATAGAGCAATCTCATCCAAGCATTCACATCTAAGAGACCACCGGACAAGAAAACATAAGAGAGAAATCTTATAGAGTTAAGTTCTATGGCACGACATGAGAATGATGAAGAAGGGAGACTCTATCGTCCTATAGCCTCTCGTACCATTTGATGTGTCGCGACTCACCACCAATGCTACGAGATTCTACTAGACGTGGCAATATGAGACTCTTAGAACCTAAGACCACTTTATAAACCTGATGCTCTGATACCACGTTTGTCACATCCGGGGGAACCCCCTAGAAGTAACACGGCATACTCGACCTCTCGGAGGTCTTATACAAGGCCATAGTTATCATTCATCATATTAACATAGTAAATTTAGCGAAAAAATTTAAAACTTTTCATATCACATCATATGCTAGAAACTTCAACTCATATATGTATAAAACATAAGCCATAATACATTTATAGACCTTAAGTCTCTTTGCCATCTTAGACTCAATAACTTTAGAGTACATTAGGGACACGGCCCATAAGACACATTACATAACTATACAATATTTAAAGACTTTACATTAAAGACATAAGTAGGACATCCTTGAACTTTAAGGATTCCTTTCATTGAGCTTGGGAATCATCTATCAAACTCTTCACCATTCAAGACATCCTTTAAGCATCCATGACCTACACTTTCTGTAAAAAGTAGAGAAGAATGGGATTAGCACAATATGTACTAAGTATGGCAACCATGCATTTAAAAAGGGACATTTTCTTTGAAATCATACTTCATGCCATTTTGAGTAAATATTCATAAAACCTTTAGACAATAGCATTTATATCATTTTCATACTTCAAAGAAACATAATCAAAGGCCAAACATCATATAAAAGCACTTATAGAATTTAAGTCCCATTTGAGGTCACTTTACAGTGAACTCTATTCTCTTAACAATGAACTCCTCTTTTATATCCATTAATCTTCCAAGTAATCCTTTAGTGATACTTGGTGCAATGCATCACCTTAGAACCACAAGAAAAACTATACAAACACTAACACAAGCCAAAACATATCATCATAGAAGTATAGCCCATTACAAGACACATTCAAGTCAAAATCATAATACATTACAGTGAACTCCTAGTCATTATGCACATATACTTATTTTACTTCACATAGGACCTTATGAAACACAACTCATGCCCCCAATCTAAGTCTACTAGTGCAATGTACATGTAAGGCCCCATAACCTCACAAATACTTAGTACACCTATCATGAGACCACAAGACTTTACATCCAAATTATATATCAACATAGTAAGAGAAGACAACTTTGTTTATATCAAGTAAGACCCTCACCATATAGTTAACAAGATCAACATCATGCATAGAGACTCACATCATGCACATTCATGACAAATAGACAAATACTACAATGTCATACATAAAGGACATATACTTAGTAACAAGCATTAGAACACCTTCCTAAGACTTCCCTCAAGAGTCACTTATGCAATGCATAGGTGAAGTCCCATATCCCCACCTACACTAAGTAACTACCCTTAGGTTATCCTAGTTAGGGTTCTTCGGTTGTTCATTTTACTTTTGGGAAACCATTGCTTTAACCGACATAGACCATGGGTGCTAATCATGGAATCCGGTGTCATAAAACCCCACACCGAAAGAAGGTGGTCTACCGTCCAAAGTAGAACCAAACATAACATAGCTTTCTAGGTGGATCCACAAGCTAGTATCCTATGGTGGCAACATAGTTTATGGAACTTGGGGGATTCAAGGAAATATCAAATCTACACCCTATGTTGGGTCATGAGGCTATCCACCCCATGAGGACCGTAGTGAACCCTACCTTCCATATGTTGGAAAGTTGTCACCCCCTCATCTACAAATTTACTCGGTGCTAAGCTAAGTTTCCTTTATTGAAAAAGCCTTCATTAACATTTATTTATAAAAACATAGGCTTAGGAGAATCATCCCCTCATATGCTTAGCTTATAGGTCATAGATGAAAGTTCATCGACCTAAATCATGTGAGAAAATCCTTTCACATGGACATAGCATATGTATTAGCACTATCTAGTCTAGGATACACTTGAGCACACCTTTCAAGGTTCCTCTATTGACTAGATCATCATTCATGTGTATGAGTGTATACAATGGTGTGAGCAAACCTTTCACATTACCCATAATGTCACACATGTTCATATATCAATGCATGAGTCTATAGGCATAACTATATGAGCAACCCTTTCATATACACCCACTAAGACACTATGCACATTCATACTTCATCATTTCATATACATCATATTCATAATATGTTCATATATTCATCTTTCATATACATAGAAACCAAACCTAGGAACTATCCTACCAAGGTACACATGTGCAATGCATAGACAAGGTCCCATACCCTTGCCCATACTAGTACACCTATCAAGTCATCCTACTAAGGAATACAAATCATACTTTCATAAACATCACCTTAATATGCATAGTAGCAGACACTAGTGAATATGAGAACTACCTTTCATTTAGACACAATGACCTATACTACTTGTATCATGCATGTAAGTGAGAGTGTGTGTACATTGGTCAATCATGATCACATAATGGCTATCAAAACAGATTAAGGCAGCCACCCTCTTAGATCATAATACACTTTCAAGGATAGACCACACAACACACAATAACATAGGAGACAAGCCAACTTCATAATACACTTAAGACTCCTAACTTGTGCTATTCATGCATTCACATAGGGGTACATAGGTAAGGGGTTATTAACCCTTTTAACACATCAATGTCAGCACCTATACTTTACCCTAACATGAATATACACATGCTTATACAATAGCCATACAACCTAGATCACAACTAGAATAGGAAAGTAGGCATAAGCTTCTCATAGTATCATCTTAAGCACATATTCACAAGTTCATCAATTTGCCTTCAAGGCTATGGTCAACACATATATAATGACAATAAAGTAAACAACTCCACCATAAGTGGACCATACCATACAATGCCATACAAGGCCTCATCAACATTATTATAGAAGAATAGAGAATTAGAAGAGTAGAGGGAATAAGCATTCTTACCAATTTCTCACTCTTTGATCATCATTGATCAATACACCTTATTCATCAATAAAACACATATATGGCAGTAGCTAAATGTACTTTAAACATATAAGAAACCATGTACAAGTCGCTACAAGATTATACTATAACATAATACAACACATCAACATACTAGAAAAGTAGAATAACATAGATCATTAGCTAATTTCCCTTGCATTGATTTTTGATAATATTTCATACATATTATAAGTCTAAGGCAGTAGCTAAACCTACATTTAACCATATTGAAATCATAATTACAAACCTTCAAGATGAAGGTTACAACATAGGCATTTAGGCTTATCGATTTGCTAGAGTATAGAAGACTTTACCAATACTATGAACTCTCTATGGATTTGATCATCATTCATAATTTATCAACAATATACTCATTAGGCAGTATCTAATTGGATAAAAAATCAAGACAAAATCATGCTTCATCTAATCACAATTCGAGATCCATCACACATTTAGTTTTTTGACTTCATAACCTAAAGGAATCTAGATCAATTCATGCAAGCCTTTCTTAATTTGATCATTAAGGATTTATACCTACAAAATTCATCCATTATATCACCCTAAAACAGTAGCTACAACAGTTTGTACATAATCAAAATTCTACACAACCGATCTCACAATCGACTTCAAGGCAACATGTAGAAACATAGGCTATTCATGTTCAATTCTCCATATATTTATCATCATGGACTGATCATCATCAATTCACCATCAATTAACGTAAACAACAGTAGATATAGGTGATTCAACGTAAGAACATCATAATTCAATCGATAACAAGCCATAATCACATTGCCCATGCAAGGGCTAAATCGATTTAAGGAAGGGACATGGGTTCATCATGCAATTGGAGTAAATTCACGTTCAGACCACTGTATTAACTTCAACCAATCATGATTTAATAATTCAAAACGTTTTTAGAAAGAACCCATGGCTAGATTGAAGAAGAAGAACTTTGATCATAAACTTTCTTTGAAAACATTGAGAAGAATTCTCCAACTGAAAGGTTACTTAGAGATGAAGGATAACCATACCTTTGTCTAGTTGAAAACCTCTAAAAATATTCATCCATGGAAAACCCAGCTTAAATCTGTTCTTGAGCTTCACCAACAATGGTGGTTTTAGAGAGAACATTTTTTGAGGGAAGAGCTCAAAACATGTGAGTTGATTTTAGAATGGGTTGATCACGTTTTAGATGACTTATATACACCCAAAATTACTTAAATAAACCCATAATAATCAGTTTAGGACGTGGGATGAATTTCCCATTCACCCCTTTAATTAACAGCACGCAGACTGCCAGTTGCAGGCCACCCTCGACGATGGTAATGATGGGGCGTCGAGGTCATGATGGGCCGTGCCTGGCCTCCGTCGCCTGACACTTAGCCAAAATTGGCTTAAGACCTGCCCAACGCATGTGTACCTTGACGATACCTTCTCGACGGGCCATTGGTGGACCAACAATCTGTCGTTTGGTCCGTCATGGACACTGCCCAGGCACTGTCTTAGGCAGCTTTGGGTCCTTCTTTTGGGGCCTCTTGTGGGACCCTTTAGAAGTCGTACACGGACGTTTCTAACGCGATTATAAACCTTAACAAGGACCTTACACATAAATTTCATCCAAAACAAACACCTACAAGACGTCCAAACAGGCCAAGCCCCACCATGACACACGATGAACGTCTTAAGGGCTATCTTTTGAACGCCTTGGACGTTATTGGTCGTTTGACCTCCAAACTTCTCGAAACTCCATATAACAACATTAAACATCATTATAAACTATTTAAAGACTTCATAATCTCATGAATCACACATACTCACATAGAACCACATACGAGGCATTTAGGTGACTTAGTCGTCGAACGTCTTAGTCGTCCCTTGACGTTCGACTTGCAATACCTCTAATATTTTAGCTACTGCCTATATACTATATTTTAAGCATATTTAGGACATTAGAAATTTAAGAAAAACATGTTAGGACCTAGACACCTTATCTCATTTTCGGGGTCTTACAACCTCGATATCCTCTTCGACCTGTGAACCTGAGAGTGGGTCTCATCGTCCAATCTCACGGACGTTTTCTGTTGTTTCTCTCTAGAAGTAGAACCAGACCCAACCAAAAGAGGGTGAAAGGAGGTACCTCTTCGACATCAAATAGCGGCACTCCCTCCAGCCTGTGGCTGGTAACACAGTAATGAGCCCTGGTAGGAAAAAGGCTTTTTTGTTGCACCGATAAAACATCTTTCATTCTGAGATGAATTGCGCCATATTTAACTTGATGCCTTGTATAGAGAACGCCACAACCAGAGCCCGGGGAATGGTCACCTCTTAGAATTTGGTGACCAATTCGTGCTAGTAATACCCTTTGCAGTATCCAATAGAACTGAACCCAACGCACAGGCTCAACAAGAGTGTCTATCAACCACTCCAGATCCATCTCCCTCTTCCTGGCCTCGTATTTATGGTTTGGTACCTCTGGTACCTCTAGAGTCTCATTGATATCAGCGTCGTTCAAGGGAATATCAACTCCCATGATACGGATGATAGGGTGAGAGTCTTCCCATCGCTCAGGAGACAGGATGACATAGGACTCCCTAACCCAAGTGGAACGCGCCTCTGGGGAGCCTCAGTAAGTGCAGCCCATCCTAACCCCATTAGGCAAGCATATAAGGCAATCTCACTTTCCTCTAGTATGTAGCACTAACCTTTGCTCATAGTAGAACCCTGTGTTACGGTAGTCATGATGTCTTTCTCGACTCGCGACATTGGGGAACTGATTGAAGGGTACATTATATTCGTTGTGACGTGCCATTTAGATAGTCTGTAATAAGTTGAATTTAAGTTAGGACGCATTAGGATAGCCGATGTAAGACAAATTTAGACTAGAGAAAATTTTGTGTTAAGGGTGCAGGCCACTGGTTTGGCTCATCCGGCCATAGCAGACAAATCCCATCCTAGCAGGATTATTAAGGCTGCCAACACCAAGCGCGATAATGACACCTCTTCGTCCCAAAACCCCCGTTTTTGACAGAATTTCAACAGATCAAAGTTATTTAACTACCATAGATTATGGCTAAGTAAGTATTTCAACAAAATAACTCCTAAAAGAGACATAAATTCGTGTTTTACACCAAGATACCCTTCAACTTCCCCTACCCATGGTTGTATCGATATAATCATATTTTTAGAAAAACCTTAAGTCCAGGATGTTGTGGGAACATTGGGGACGTACACAAAGTGACCATGTTATGTTGTTCTAACAAATCAAGCAAATTATGTCCATTTTCGAAAATGACCACCAATAACTGTTTCTAAACAATTAAATATCAGCATGTAATTGTGTTTAATCAAGTAATGAAATAAGGAGCGTAAGGATTAAAAAACTTACCTTGAATTGACGTTTCAAACAAATTGAGTTGAGAGGATTTTTAGATAAAGTTGAGGGAATAGGAAGAAATGGGGTAAAATTTCGTTCTTCCCACTATATTATAATTCTTGATCTCTCGCTTAGCGGGAGATCTCCTGCTACAGCGGCACTGCCTTAGCGGGTGGGATGTCGCCCTTGCGGTCCATATAGGATAATTTAAAATGCAAACATCCTCGTATGTTACCTCAGAGTTCCTTCTATTCTTGGGGATAGTACCTCTCCGCGTGTCAATTTATGGATCGTCACGATTCATTGTGATTTCGTAGTAGATCCATTCTTTAATTTTGAAGTAGATTGAATGGGTCATGACAGATCCTATGCACTTGTCATTCGACGGCGAACGAGGGGTAAATTTGTATCTATTGTAACGACTCGAACCATTGTTATTTAGGAGAAAAAAATTTGGGCCCTTGTCCTGCCATAGCGGGCCAGATGCCGCTAGGAAGGTAGCGGCAAGGCGGGCGTAAGATGGCGCCAGGGCGGGATAGGCGAGATAAAAATGTAAATTACGAAAAATTCTATTTTCTTTATATTCCTAAAATACCTAAATAAGTCGTAAAACACCTTTAAACCTTAGAAAAGCTGCTCTAAGCTTGGGAAGGAAGGAAAAAGATATTTCTAGCGTGCGGATGGTGATATCTTGCGGATTTTGGCCAGATTCACCATCACGAAGCCCGAGAAAACTATAATTGAGGTCAAAAGCTCCGTGCAACTACTTGGTACCCAAGTAGGCTAGGTTTTATAAATCGAGTAGTTTAAATTTGTGCAAACTGCTTAATATATGTGACTCAAACATAGAATTTATGCGTAGACCTTTGTGCACGAAATGATTTATGATTTAAACCCTATAAAGAAGCCTTAGTCGGTGAATTAAGGCCGAGTATAGTTGAATTAGGGTTTGCATGAGATGCATGACGAGAAAACCGTTATGGGTGATACTTGCAATTCTACGATTGTAGGGTGTATGTATTTTATGCTTTGTTATGATATTTGTGTGTATATAAATGTTGCAATATTGATCAGATTTATTATAATTGGGATAGACGAATAACTATATTCCATGAATCAGTTTTGATTTTATGACTTGAGAGTATATTTGTGTTTGTGCTTGTGGTGTGTTGATGGATCAAATTGCCACGGTCGGGCATAACTAAATGGGATTGGATTGCCACGTTGCGACATAACTAACTGGATTGGATGGCCACATTTCGTGATAAAAAATGGAATCGGATTGTGACGTTTTGTCATAACTTTGGGATCGGGTACCATGTTCAGGAGCACTAACAATTTGGGTTTGGGTTCCATGAAAGAACTAACTACTTGACATAATTGTGATATTTGAGAATTATGAAATGCGTTGTGGCTTTTCATGTCAATGTTATTGTGTATGTTTTATATCTTCATGTGATGATATGATTGTGTTAAAGCATATATGTTGCACTTAGTGGCTATATGTTGTGATGGTTTATGTTTGATTATCCTTGTGTTGAGCAAACTCGTGGGGTATAGTGGAAGAGCAAACAATTCAAGTGACGGTAATGGATAGCGAGGGTTGTTCGTGTGTTGTAATTGCGAAAGAGAAGTATAGCGTATGTGATGAAATATGCTTAGATAGATTTACCATTGGGGAAATAGATTAGGGTTAGTGGTAAGGAAGTTTGTCGTAGTGTACTATGTGACCATGCTTGAGTAATGTGACAATGAAGTAAGTGTATGACATGAGCGGTTAGTTGGAGTGCTCGTGGATGGAATTGGGAGGGGGGTCGTTAATGTGTTAGAATGTTTAGTCTGTGATCAAGAACATGGTGAGTAAGTTGTTTTAGAAGGTGGTTAGTAATCAAAGTGCTGGTGTAAATTGAAGTATTTCAAGAAAGGGTAAAGGTGGAGGAGTGAGTGGTTTAATTCATAATCATACTAGTTGATTTATTATGTTATGTGGTGGGCGTCGGGTTGACCGATGATGCCTACCAGTATGTGTGTTTGTACAGATACTAGTCTTGTTATGTCTTTTTGACATAGTCTTGATGCAAGAATAGTGACATTTTATTAGGTGAAGATGAAGAAATTCTTCAGCAACTTTTATTCTTTCTTCCGTATGGTGGGAGTTGTGTATTTCATTTATCATTCCACTTGTACTCTTAGTAGCTCTTGTACATGTTTAGACTAGATTTATTGGAGTTGTTAAATAACTTAACAAGTTTTTAACTATAAGTGTGTCTAAAGATGTTATTTATAAAAGTTATATTTTTGTAATTACCTCTGTTTTCTTTAAATTTTCCGCATGTTTAACTATTGGGATATGAGAGTTCTCCTACTTAGGTGTTAGAGTGGGTGCCGCACGGCCCGTTGGATTGGATCGTGACAATTGGTAACTTGTATTGCTGCTTTTCTATTACGATGAACCTTCATAGATTTTTGTAACATTCACATTTAGCTCATTTAATATTCCTAGTACCCAAATAATTTCCGCAACATCTTCAACCATACTTCTATACTCAGCTTCAACAGAGCTTTTACTAATTGTATGTTGTTTTTTTGCATTCTAAGATATAAGAGAGTCTCCTAACTTGATTATTAGAGCCAATAGCCTTCTTTCGGAGAAAGATCCACCACTTACCAGGTTTTATTTTGCTCTAAGGTTGCAATCTCATCTTTCGTACCAGCAACCCACTTTGTACTACTGGAGGCTTCCTTAAAGGTGGTTGGCTTAGAAGAGTTAGAAAGATCAGTTAAAAAAGACTTCAACTTAAAGTAGGCAACATAGTCCTTAATAGGATAAAGACAAGTTGAATGAGTCTGCTTTTGAGGTTTGGACATAACATAGTCTTGGTGCCAAATAGGAGGCCTAACAGACCTATTTGGTCTTATAGTAGGAGCTGGAATAACTTCCATAACAGGTGTGGAGGTGGTAGTCTCAACAACTAGTAGGGGAACTTCACTATGAGTATAAGTTGAAACCTCATCTACACATTCAACATGCACTCCAGGACTTGTGTCAAATGAAGCAGGAGCAGATGCCTGTGATAAAAGAGTAGAAATGGGTTCCGAGAGATCATGCAGGGCCCTAGGAGATGATTCAGACTAGAAAGGGAACTCATGTTCTACAAAGGTTAAATCCCTACTAACATGAAAAGAATGAAAATCAAGATCAAATACTTTATACCTCTTTGGAGTTTCTGCATAGTTCATGTAGACACCCTTCTTCGCTCTAAGAGCAAATTTATCTGATCTAGGCAGGACAAATGTGAAACCAAGGCAACCAAACACCCTTAGATGATCTAGGTGTGGTGGAGAACCATACAATAATTCATGGGGTATTTCCCTTGCAAACTACCCGTGGGAAGTTGATTGATTAAGTAAATTGTTGCCTTGATACAATGACCCCAATAAGAGATAGGAATGGAGACTTGAAATCTTAATGCCTTGGCAGTATTAAGTATGTGTCTTTGCTTTGTTTCAACCACCCCATTATGTTGGGGTCTATAAGAACAAGAACTTTGATGCACAATCCCAAGAGAAACAAACAAAACTTTACCGTTGAAATTCATGAAGTCTTCCATTATCGCTTTGAACACTTTCAGTCTAGTATCAAATTGAGTGTTTACCATTAACAGAATCTTTTTAAATATAGAATAGACTTCAATTTTGGAGTAAATTAGCCAAATCCAAGAGAATCTACTGTAATCATCAACTATGGTTACAAAATATTGCTTCTTGTCATAAGTTGGAGTCTAAAAAGAACCACATACATCTATGTGAACCAACTGGAATATGACAGTAAATTTATGCAAACAAGAGAAAAACTAGATTTACTTTAATTATCTTGAGGGCAGATATGAAAGCAAGGAAGAGTAGATAAGTTGGCAATCAATAATGGAATATGTTGCATAGTTATGAAAGAAGTATGACCAAGCCTCAAGTGCCACAATGTAGTGAAGTTGTCATCCTTTATTGCACATTAGTCACTACCTTAATGATGTCTTTTAACAAGTACAATCCTCCAACTTCTCTACCAATCCCAATCACCTTCCCAGAGTGGCACTGTAAAGAGCCTACAATACGGAAAAATTAGGGAAGAAATTGACACTACACACTAGATCTTTAGTCAACTTGGCAACTGACAACAAGTTGATCTTGAAATCATGAACATGCAAGATATCCTTCGATGTGTGATCACCCAAGATAATAGAGCAACATATTCCTTCTATATGAGCCCTGTTTCCTGTAGGCAATTGAACAATATCTGATCCTTGATTACTTAAACATATTGAATGTGATAACATGTCCTTACAAGAAGTAACATGATGAGTAGCACCAGAGTTAATGATCCACTAATGTTCACAAACACTAAGTGTTAGTGATACATTACCTGTTAAATTTGCTTTATGATCACCATCACCATCTGCATTTGTATGACATGAACTGTGTCTAAGGTTTTGCACATGATTATATTTTTCTTCTGTAAGTGTGAGAGCATGTCTCTAGCCTGCAGGATTACATAGTCAGCAGAGGACTTGAAACCAACATAATCGTATAGAAAACCACCAATGGATTTGGAACTAGTGGATGCATCTTGCTTCATCTTGCTTCTAAAATCAACTGGACATCCAATGATTTTGTAACAATCTTTCCTCAAATGGTTCCTATTGTTGAAGGAAGCTGATGGAACAGGTCAAAGGAACAGGTTCGGTGAAGATGTTTGACGAGTTAGAGTTTGAGTTACACTAGGACTAGACTACTCAACCCTAATTTATGTACAAGTCTATACTTTGTCGAATTAAGCTGATGTAGTCGACTAGGATAAGGTGTACAGAATATATTTGTGTTGTATTAGGATTCCTAGTGTAGCTAGTATAAGACTCTTCTCCTATATAAGGAGTATGTAATTCAATCATTCAATCATCAATACAATCCTTGATTCTTCACATATCTGTGAGAATTCTACATAGTATCAAAGCAATAAAGCTTTTTCGCTCTTTAACGTATTATATATAACAAAAAACAACCAAATTATCAAACCACAATGGCCCCTTCCATCAACATTCTTTCGACCTCTTCATTTTATCACCTTATTTTGTCCTGCTCCATTAAACTTAAGCCGACAAACTATCTTCTATAGAGGACACACATGACTCAGTTGATTCAAGTGATGAGATTAACCTATATCATCATAGAACCACGTAAAGAGACCTGTTCCATTGGACAGACTACTGAGAAAACTATAGCAGGCGAGAAGGGTGAAAAAGACAACAACATTGTTGATGAATGGGAGGAGAAGGATATGTTACCAAGGAGTTGGATATCAGGCACCTTGACAGAAGAAAGCATGTACCTGATCGTAGGCTGCTCAACTTCCAAGGAGATGTGGGAATGCTTAGAAGAAGCATATCTTCAAGCAACAAAAGATAAGGAGTTCCAGCTCAAGCAACAATTGCAAAGTGTGAATCTAGCAACCAAACCAATTGATGAATACATTAAGGAATTCAAATCCATATGTGATGGCCTTGCAGCCATTCACAAGACTGTAAATGAGGATAACAAAGTGATTAATTTTGCTAGAGGTATAAGTCTTAAATACAAGACCTTTAGAACTGTCATGTTAGGTATGACACCGTATCCTAATTTTAATCAATTTATTAATGCTCTTAGGGGTTTTGATATGAGGGAGGATGAATAAGAAGTTCCTCAACAAAATAATATGACATTATCTGCCCAAAGATACATGGGAAGAGGAAATTACTCTCAAAAAAGAGGAAACAATAACTTTAATTCCAGAGGAATAGTCTTTAAGCCTGCTGGGTAGGAAACATGTTCTTGTAACAGTAGAAACGGAACTGGTCCTCAGAATAGTCCTTCAAGTGGAAGTCATGAGAGGAATAATTCTGATGCGTATCAAATTTGTTGTAGGAATAATCATACTACTCTTAAATGTTTTTACAGGTGGTATTACTCTTACCAAGCCGCAGATGAGCTACCACAAGCATTGACTGCTACTAATCTTCAAAACACTGATGACACCTTGTATGTGGACTCAGGAGCAAGTAGTCACATGACACATAAATCAGGTATCCTAACTGATCTTAAACACTATAATGGACCAGATAAAATTATTATTGGGATTGGATCAAAGTTAGACATAACACATGTTGGGAACACATCCAGATCTGGTCTAAAATTAAAGAAAGCTCTTGTAGTTCATAAGATGAATAAGAATTTATTGTCAGTTAGTAAGCTTGCAAAGGATAATTGTTGCACTCTTGAATTTGATGAAACTAACTTCGTTGTAAAGGACAAGAAGACAAGGACACTGCTGGCCAAAGGAACTAAAAGGAATGGACTCTATGCTTTAGAAGATAACAATCTCTATGCTTTAACTGCTGCACACGATTGGAACACGTCAGACAACATGTGGCATATTAGATTAGGACATCCTAGTTTGAAGTCATTAAAGTTTTTGAATAGTAATAGGTGTATCAATATTAGTAGTTGGAAAAAAATGCCTACTGTTTGTTATAGTTGTCAGTTGGAAAAGAGTTGTAAACTTCTTTTTGGTTTGAGAAATAAAATTGAGAAAAACCATTTATTGAAAATTCATTGTGACTTATAGGGACCTGCTCCTGTCGAATTTTCCCAACATATAAAATATTATGTCATTTTTGTTGATGATCACACAAGATATATATGGATTTATACACTGAAAAAGACGTCTGAATTCTTTGAGGTCTTTCTAAAATTTCAGAAAATGGTCGAAAAATAATTTTCTAAAGAGATTAAGATTTTTAGTGTGATGGAGGTGGTTAGTTTATCCAAACAGAATTTATCAAGCATTTGGAAGATCATGACATTGTGAGATATATTTCATGTCCCACCACACCTGAACAAAATGGAGTTGCAGGGAGAAAGCATAGGCATATTGTGGAGACTGGCTTAACTCTACTACTTCATACTAATCTATCTTTGTTTTTATGGGTTGAAGCCTTCCTCATTGCAGTATTTCTCATCAATAGATTGCATTCATCAGTCCTAAAAATGGTGACTCCATTTGTTAAGTTGTATGGGGAATAATCTGATTACAACAGTCTAAAAGTGTTCGGGTGTAGATGTTTTTCATATATCAAGGGTAACAATAAGTTCAGTCCAAAGACCTATCCTTGTGTGTTCATTGGGTACAACAACTTACATAAAGGATATAAATGTTATCATCCCTCTACAAGGAGGGTTTACATATCCATACATGTTGTGTTTGATGAAAATACATTACCCTATGTGTCTCCAAAGCAATCTCAGACTAATATTGATGTCTCACCTCACCTTACTACTTTGTTGAATCTTTCTTTAAACTGCAGACACATGATATTTATGATTCAGGGGAAGTATAGACTGCTAGCCCACACATTACTAGTGATAATGCTGCTACACCTCATGTACTCATTGATGATGAGAGTATTACTGACCTCTCATGCGCAGGATCAGATGCTGAGGAACAAGTTGAGGTTGATGATCCATATAGTAGTATTGAAAGTCTAGCTACAGATTTTGAATCTGCCAGCAGCAGCAGTGAGGAACAAGTAGCTCTTACAGGTCCAGCCAATGATCATCATCAAACAACAACTTTAATTGATGTACCAGTTGACCATCAACTTGACAATGCTACACTCCAATCCACTACATTGATTGATATACCAGTTGAGGTACTTCTTGCACCATAAGGGCATCATATGATCACCAGGAACAAGGCGAAGAAACAACACTTGTCACTTGTTGCTCGCAGCAGAACTTAAATTGTGAGAAAACTAAATACTACTAAAGAAGCACTAAAATCACCTCATTGGCTTGAGGAAGAGATTGATGCTTTACATACTAACAAGACATGGATTTTGGTGCCCAAATCTCCTGGTATGAACTTGGTTGGATCAAAATGGGTGTTCAAGACAAAATTAAAAGTTGATGGGACAATAGATAGATACAAGGTCAGACTTGTGGCAAGGGGATTCTCGCATCTTGAAGGGATAGATTTTGAAGAAACATTCAGTCATGTGGTTAAAGCAACAACTATTAGGGTGTTTCTATCTATTGCTGTCAGTTCAAAGTGGGAAGTTGACAACTCGATGTCAAAAATGCCTTTCTTCATGGCTTCTTACAAGAGGAGGTGTACATAAGTCAACCTCGTGGCTTTATTGATTCACAGTATCCTCAGCATGTATGTCTGCTTAAAAAGGCATTGTATGGTCTTAAAAAAGCACCAAGATCTTGGTTTGATAGGTTGAGCATGCATATCTTACATCTTGTTTTCATTTGTAATAAGGCTGACCCTTCGTTATTTACTTTGAAAACTCACAAAGGCAAAATATTTCTCTTATTATATGTAGATGATATTATTGTCACAGGAAGTAATTCATCTCATGTCTCAGAGTTGGCTCTACAACTTGGGAAGCAGTTCTCCATGAAAGATATTGGCCATTTACACTTCTTTCTTGGAGTTGAGGTTAAGTGTTTTGATGGGGGCATCCACTTAAGGCAGAGTAAGTATATTGTTGAGCTGCTAGACAAGACTGAAATGACTTTTGCAAAGGCTATAGCCATTCTTTTGGCTAAAAAACATGGTTACATGGAGTTGTGGGAAGCCTGGTTGAAGCATTTTTTTACAGAATGATAGTAGGGAGTCTTCAATACTTGACTCTCACAAGACCAGATATTACTCATGCTGTGAATTTAGCAAGCCAATTTATGCAAATTCCGAACAGTGCACATCTTCAAGGGGTGAAAAGAATTCTCATGTACATCAAATACACTTTGCACTTTGGACTTAGACTTATTTCACAATCACCATGTAGGTTGTATGGGTACTCTGATGCTGATTGGGAAGGTTGTACCACTACTAGGAGATCAACTACAGGTTATAACATCTACCTAGGTGCAAACTGTATTTCTTGGACCTCTAAGAAACAGTCCACAGTTGCTCGTTCAAGTGTTGAAGCTGAGTATAGAGCATTTGCCTCCACTGCATCAGATATGACATGGATCATGTATCTACTTTATGATCTTGGGGCGTTTCTTCGATCTGTACCTACATTGTATTGTGAAAACATGAGTGCTTTGTACATAAAAGTCAATCCAGTTATGCATGCTAGAACTAAACATGTTGAAATAAACTATCATTTTGTTCGTGAGAATGTGGCTAGAGGACAACTTGTTAATCAATTTGTGAGGTCTAAGGATCAGCTAGCAGATATTCATACAAAAGCATTAACCGAACAGGTTTTTGCTGAGTTTCGTCGCAAGCTAGGAGTTATAGTTTCTCCACTCACTAGCTTGAGGGAAAGTGTTGAAGGAAGCTGATGGAACAGGTTCGGTGAATCTATCTGACGAGTAAGAGTTTGAGTTACACTAGGACTAGACTACTCAATCCTAATTTATATATAAGTCTATATTTTGTACGACTTAAGCTGATGTAGTCGACTAGGATAAAGTGTACATAATATATTTGTGTTGTATTAGGATTCCTAGTGTAGCTAGTATAGGTCTCTTCTCCTATATAAGGAGTAGGTAATTCAATCATTCAATCATCAATACAATCCTTGATTCTTCACATATCTGTGAGAATTTTACACCTATAACCACAGTGCACACATGGATTGTCCAATAACTTTTTGCCTCTAGATCCTGGCTTTTGATTAACCAGAACAATGAGATCGTTCCTTGAGAATCTCCACAACACTCAACAATCTTTGATTCTCCTCTTGAACTACTATAGGATATGCCTGATTAACACTAGGCACATTAGTTTTTTGTAGTAAATCACTTCTAATATGGCAATATGACTCATTTAAGCCCATTACAAAACATCAATAACCTCTGCTGATTAAGATGTTCTATGTAAGGTTTGGCTTCAGCATAACCACATAAAGGAGCATGTACTAATACATCTAGTTCATCCCACAAATATCTCAATTTAGAATAGTAAGTAGTGATAGAATCACTACCTTATCTTTAAGGTGTATACCTCTTTCAATAGGTGATACACTCTCGTAAGATTGGATTTATCGAACCTTTTCTTGAAGTCATCCCACACTCGTTTCACATTTGACACATATACAATAGTAGTAAGTGATTCAGAAGCTATTGTACAACTGGTACTGACAGTATAACAACATTGCATCTTTTCCATTGAGCTACTAAATCTCTTGTGTATGAGATTTTTAGTCAAGTTCCATAAATAAAATAGAGCTTTTCTTCACCAGTAAAGCAAGCCTGAACAATCTGCTCTAGAGGCCACAATTTCTAGGCTTGTGATCTTAGTCGTAATTAGAGTTACATCCGGTGCATCTCAAACCTGTAGGTATAGAACATGATTATGTGGAAGGGTAGCAACTTTCAATTTTGCCATTACAGAGTTGTAGTTTATGAATATAGAGCAAACTGCATGTGGGTGATTGATCCCATTATCGCTGCTCTGATAGCATGTCAATTTATGCTTTGATGATGAAATCCATGGAAGTTATTCAACCATGAAAGAGAATAGAGAGGAGAAACATGTGTAGAGAAGAGGAAGAAGACATTCTTCCCTTTATAGATGGATTATTCTAGAATGTGTGATTAGTGAGTCCTAACTAACTCAGTGATCACTGTAAATAGTTACAACAAACTTTTAACAACTAATTTTACCTAACCACACACGTACTTAACTATCATTACTCAATATGTCTCATTAAGTATCATCATATGTTCACTAAATCGGGTGACATGCGTGGTTACACACATTTAAAAGCAAATGATGACGCCCCCCACCACCGTCCTCTCTTCTTCACTTTTTTTTTAAAAAGAAATCTTTCTTCATCATCTTTTGATGATTTACTTGTTTCTTTATTTTTCTCTTCCAACAAAAAAGATTTACAAGAGAAAAACAAAAGAGAAAACAAGATTTAAATAACAAATACATGAACGGGTTTAGAAAAGAGAAGAATGGGAGTCTGAAAAATATTTAGACTTAAAGAAATATAATTTTTTACTATAGTTATAGTTTCAATGGGTCTTTCGGTCAAACTACTCCTCGATGTCGATTTTTTAGTTTTGACTGCCTCATCAATGGCTATTTTGAATAGTGATTGTTATTTCCTGCATCCAGGTTAGTAAAACAGAAAACAAATAAAGAAGAAGATGAAATTGAAAGACATAAAATAAATAATTTGAGTCCACAGAATTCACTATGTATCCTTAAAAAATTTAATCCCATCAAGTATCCGAGGTTGTAGATTATTTTCTTCCAAGATAAAAGGTAATAGCTATCAAAGAAGTAGCGGTACATCAAATTCAAATAATTTCAGCAAAATCGAATATTAGCAAAGAGAGCGCACACACAAACTCAGTCGATCAACAAATTTATTTGTAAGAAATTGTATGCAGAAGAGAGAAAAATTTCAGTATTTAAAAAATGAGAGAAGTCTCTAAATTTATAGCCAACTGCAGCATTTTAGTGACTTTTTATTTCCCTCTAAATTGGTTTCTCTGCATTTCTCATTTATTTTTATTTCTCACTGACACCCTACTTAAACATTCCCTCTTTTCTCCCCTTTTCTCTTCTTGAATTCTCTTCTAAAACCCTAAGCGTAATTTAGGATATGTAGAACTGACCCAAATCATATTTAACCCCAATATATTACTAAAAACGTTTTTAATCTGCTTGGGTAAGAAAAAGACCAAACAACCCCTCATTAATTCGGGTAACTTTCCTTAATTATACAAGCTAACTTCAAAGGGGCATATCTCCCTTATCTGAACTCGAAACTTAGCAAACTCGATGACGTTGGAAAGAGGATTCCAAGACCTTTCATTTTGATATCGTATGGGCCGCCTAACTCATCTTTGTATAGAATGATTTGGACGTTTGAATTTGACCCAAAACTCACAACTTAAGCATAACTTGCAAAGTTCTCAATTTAGCTATTTCCAATTACCGCTTTCTAAATTTAGATATTTCTAAGGTAGGATGCTACAATTATACCTTTCAAGAATGAAAAAAATCTAAAATGTTAATTAGAAATTGACAAATAGATATACACCCAAAAAAATGTGATACTTTTCATATTCCTTCGTTCGCATAACAATAATAATTATAATAAGAAGAATAAAGTTAATTAACAAAAAATGCTAATTGAACATTCTAATATGTTGGTTAGTAGAGTTTCAAATTTACTTTTTGTTGAATAAAAGAATATTTATATATCTGATCAAAATATAATAAAAAAACAATAGAATAATATTAATTGAAATCAACACTATACATTAATGAATCTTTAAAATATTTGAAAACCATTTGAACTTTTATATTAGTACTAGTGAAATTGTCCGCGGTTCGCGCGGTTATATGAAATATTTATTAGACAATAGTATACAATATTTATATTCAGGTTATTATTCGATATATATACAATGTTTATATATATTTTTCTTCATGTTTAACCTGATAGACTTTCTCATCTTTATTTAAACATGTAAAATATAAAAGACAATTACATTTTTTAAAATGCAAATTATTCATATGTATATGGTACAACAAAGCATTTATCGTGGCAAATAAGTTGTATAAAAGATCATACTTTTAAAAAAATATATTGTATTATGTTGAAAATATTTTTTTATGCTCACATACACACGCACGTGCGCACACGCACGTATGAAACACATAAAAGTCATGAATAATATTTAAGACACACTCTTTACGAAAATAAAATATACCCAAATTATGAATAATACTTAAGACACATACATACACACTTTATGAAAATGAAAGGTATAATGCCCAAGTACCCCCTCAACCTATGCCCGAAATCTCAGAGACACACTTATACTATACTAAGGTCCTATTACCCCCCTGAACTTATTTTATTAATAATTCTCTACCCCTTTTCGGCCTAGGTGGCACTATCTTGTGGGCCCAACATTGGTTGACTTTTTTTTCAAGCTATTGCCACGTAGACCAAAAAGGAGTAGAAAATTACTTATAAAATAAGTTCAGGGGGGGTAATAGGACCTTAGTATAGTATAAGTGTGTCTCTGGAATTTCGGGCATAGGTTGAGGGGGTACTTGTGCATTTTCCCAAAATGAAACATACAAAAGTTATGAATTATATTTAAGAGTAGAAGTTACAAGTAAGATAAAAAGACATGCATGAATTATGAATTTTGTTAGACACTAAATACATTAATAATTATGCATTGATTTTATTTGTAAAAATAAATAAATGAATGTGAAAATCAAGAGTAATTAACCAGAAAAATAATAATTGATGACTACATAAAAATTACAAATACACTTCAAATAAAAAGGAATAGTGACAAAAACTGTTGTTACACACCAAAAAAATGACATCATTTTTACTTTTTGCAAGCTTAGTAAAAATGAAGCTCCTAATCATCATAATTTATTTTTTTTGAAATGAGATAATTATATCAACTTTTCTTCATAACCAAAAAATTAGTAGAATAGTAAAGAATTAAATGAGTAGCATTGTCAATACATGTAGCTAAGTTATTCTACAAATTAAAGTAGAAAAATTCATATAAAATTAGCTAAGTTACTAATACAACTCAAAGTAAAAAAAATCTTATAAAAATAATCTCTATTGGCCCTAAAATGCTCTTGACGTCCACCTTTCGGCTCAAAAATACCCTCGATGTTAATCCTTTGACTCATATTTGCCCTAATTGTTATTAGCTCCCTTAAAGTAAAATTATTATATATTTATTTATTATATTTCTTAATGTGATTGGTCCAAATTTAAACTCTTATCAAATAAATAATAGTCACGATCCAAAATGAGTCATGAGTGGCACCCACACTTAACCCCCTAAGTGGGCGAACCAAGGAATCTAAACTCCAACACATATCAATAATTCAACTATGAATATCAATAAAATGCGGAAGCTCAAAACTTATTAAAGTAACCAATCCGATAAACATCTAAAGCCTAACACTTATTATCCTCAAAATTTGAAAGTCATCACATCAAGGACATCTGTTCTAAATTACCAAGTCAAAAAGTATTGAAAATATCGAGATAAGTAAATAAGATGGTCTATGTCCAAAATTTAAGGACATCATGATATAAATGAGAGAATCCAGCTTGAGCTAGAAATAATAGCTCACCCTAAAACTCTGATGTGCTGGAGATTGTCTAGAGTTGAGGGCGAGTCGAAGTCGATGGTACATTTGTTGCACTCCACAAAAGAAAAATGAAGAAAATACACGTAAGGGTCAGTACAAGGAACACGTACTTAGTAGGTATCATCGACCAACCCAAAATAGAAACTAATATATATTGAATAATAATATTAAATCAACTACGATACTTGGCAGGTGGCAAGCAACAAACAACATAAACCAGTGACAACAACACCATAGTAGGTACACAATTGATCACAATATCGAATGTTGACACCCAATTGTGACCCTCCCCGGTAGGAATTAATTCATGAGCTTCTTAAGTTCTCAAACAATTTAAAATAATTAGTTTTATAAATTTAGGAAAAAATATAAAGTTTGCGTTATTTTGAATAATTTTTGCCGTTTCTTAAAGTTTTTAGATAATATATATATATATATATATATATATATATATATATATATATATATATATATTACATAATTATGTATATAATTAGTATATTTTATGATTATTCAAAAAAATCATCTCAAAAATATTTTAAATTTAGTGAGTAGTCTTTTAAATTAGTTTAGTTTAAATCATAGTTATATTTTTGAATCACTAGTTTACGCTTAAATTAATTATTTTATTTTTTGTTAAGATCAAGAAGCTCGTTAATTAATTAATATTATTTTGTCTTATTTAAGGTTTAGCCAAATTTATTAATGTAACACAATTTGACTATTTCTTAAATTTAATCCATCTTAGACTCTCAACTTAACTCAACTTTGAGAAATATTTGGGTCAAGATCCAATTCAATTATTCCCAACCCACTAATTCTCAACTACACTTTTGAGAAATTTGAATTTGAATTTTGAAATTCAAATTCCTCCCAAAATTCATTCCATTTGCCCACCCCTAAAAAAAAAATTGAATTTGAATTTTGAATTTTGAAATTCAAATTCATCCCAATCCATTCCATTTTTCCCCTAAATCTACCATAACAATCTCCTATAAATACCTTCTCTTTTCTTCTTCTTTCTCATTCAAAAAAGATTCAAAAAAAATTAATTCAAGAATGGAAGAATTGAAGAAAACATAATTCAAAAAATTCATGATTCAAGAATTGAAGATTTAAAGAATTCAAAAAAAATAATTCAAGAAAGGGGGAAATTCATTAAGGGATTAATTCAAGAATTCAAGAATTCAAGAATTCAAGGATTCAGAATTCAATTCTATTCATTTCAATTCATTTTTCAATTCAACATTCAATATTCAATATTCAATATTAAATATTGATTATTCATTATTCTCATTCATTATTCAATATATATTTTCATTTGAAAACGGAGTTAAAAAGGGTGGGGGGGGGGGGAATTTCATAGTAGGTCAAGCAAAAAATAGGCAAAGAATACATAGATTAAACACATTCAAGTCGTGTTCGGGTCGAAGATATCACTTGAAATTCTCGATCGTCGTTCAAATCCGAATTGTGAGGTGAAGTCGCTGCCTCCCCTGCTCGTACTATCCCGAAATCGCTGCATTCAGAAAGGTAAATATCACTTCTTCTTGCATCATTTACTTTTCAAGATGTAGGTCTTTATTATCTGAAGGTTGTAAGATCTTTAATTTTTTTTGAGTTATATATTTCGGCTTAACTCGAATTTCTTAAAATATATTTTTTATTTACTCATAAATTATGTTGTATTTTAGATGTGTCTTATTTCATCACTTCATGGCTAATTCATTTCTATTTTATTGCATGTGAAAACTCCATCCGAGTCTATTTCGGATTTTATCCCTGCCTTTCATTGAGTGGAATTCCTCTTTTATTAGACTTCTCGATGTCCGGAGAAATTGGAAACTGAAACAGGTCTCTGAAAGCAGAAAAATAAGCTATATACATTAGATATACACTGATATACGACAAGTGTATACAAAACGAGAATTGGGTTAAATCCCAAATTTCCAGCAAAATTGGCCCAAAAAGGCCCCAAATTCATCTGCTCCTTTAATTCTTTATTATTTAATTATTTTTTATTTTTTTATTAACTCTAAATTTAGAATTATTAAATAACTTAATTAATTCCCCAAGAGATGAACTATATTCTTTATGTTTGTATGTTTAAATAAATTTCATTTTTGTCAACACTTGGTTTTTGTTTATTTGAAAACTTTTACTTAACCTTCAATTAACTTAAAATAGTCTCTATGCTTTAATTGATCAATTTGATTTAAAATATTATTTTAAAAAATGCGTCAAATAAGTTTTAACAAATCTAGTCTTGTTAAAATTCTAGCTTGTATTATATTCAAATGTTCCAATTAAGATTCCATTTTCTTAAAAAAAATAATTAAAAATTGTTCTTTTAATTATTTTCTCAAGTTAATCGAGTGTTGTAAATTAATAATATTATTTCTATATTAAATATTTTTTTTAAATAATAGTCAAAATTATTTAACTAAGTCATATGATAACCACATGTTAGCGGGCGCTTCAAATGCCTTAAAAACCTTCTTGAAGCGTAAATAAGAATCTCTTACCCATTTTCTCTAAATTTATTAAGATTTGATCTGTTAAAATCTTTTTAAATTAAGTCTTCTTAATTTCTTTAAAAAATTAAGTGGCGACTCTTTTCTAAGTATTTTTCTCAAATTGTTTTTATACTTAGAACATTTCAAAAAGTGATTTTTCTAAAGATAGTAAAATTACGGCATAACAGAAATGGCGACTCTGCTGGGAATTAATAGGTTCTAACCATAATAGATTTAGGTTAATTATTAATGTTTTAGCATATGCTTATTTGTTTGTTTATATTGCATGCCTAATGCCTTATTGTTTATGATTATGTGATATAAATTGTTTATCTGTTATTATTTTCATAAATTGTATATTTGTTACTGCTTTATAAACTGTCATTCCGTTCATATTTCTACACTTATTGGAAATTCACACTATCACACTGATGTACCGTGGTTTCACGGTATTTCTAATACTTTTTCCTTAAGTTTAGTGTGTGTCGAGAGCCTTTTTGTGTTGATTTTGATATAAGTTTATCTTTGTTTGCAGAAAATCTGTCTAAGGAAGAACGCGGGAGTTTTTGAGAAAGAATTGCATAAGAGACCACCTACGGAGCCTATGACGGTCCGTCGCGGCTGTGACGGTCCGTAGGTGGCACCGTAGTGAAGGAAGAAGTTGCTGAAGGAAATTTGGGGAAGTCTGACCAAGTGTGGGATTACGGAAGTTCGTGACGGACCGTCACAGATACGACGGTCCGTCCTGCATGTTCGTCGTAATTATCAGAAAGTAATCCCAGTACCCAAAATTCCAAAGTTCAAGTGTATTGGAACGAAGACCCTCGATGGGCCGTCATGCTTGCGACGGTCCGTCATACCTGTCCGTCGAGGGGAATGAAGAAAGCAACATGAGAAGATGTGAAGTATGGGACGACGGAGGCTATGACGGTCCGTCGTGTCCATGACGGTCCGTCACGTGGTCCGTCGACCCAGACGCGTTTGGACAGATTTTTAGTAAATAGAATCCTTATTTGATTAGGTTTTTATTTTTCTTATAAATAGTTGGAAAAACCTCGTTTTTGAGGTTAGACTTTCTGGATAATTTTTAGTTTATAGTTCTTCGATTATATTAGTAAACTCTTGATTTTGGAATTAAGATATTTTCCGGGAATTGATTGTTGTGGATTTCGTTGATTAATCAAGTTGAATTCTGGGAAATTATTCGTTTTCATAAAAGTAAGTGCATGAACTCTTCCATTAACGATATGAATTGTGTAATTACGAACATGGGTAACTAAACCTCATAGCTAGGGTTGTGGGAACCATGGGTGAATAACAAGGTAGAAATCTAACTTCAATAACAATTTCTAGAGTGGTGTCTTGCATGTATTGATAATTCTTTCGTTTAGAATTCTTTTTAACGGTGGCCAACGTTAGAACTCGCCTTAATGCTACTTGCCGGACCAAGGAGGTAGATAATAGGAAAAGAATTATCAACATAGATTTAGTGTATACTATCTAATAGACTAGTATTGGTTGGTACGAGTTAATAGCTTAGTCAAATACCGAATACGATGTTTAATGTGAGGTAAAGATAAGGGTTAGTATAGCAACACACGTAGCCGGACCAAGGTGCGGAGTGAAATTCTCTAGATGCCGGACCAAGGATTTAGAGATACATAACTTATCACTTTACATGCAAGATATCAGGATAGAACTGTTATAGTTAGATTTACCAAGTTAGGAACCTGTGGGGAACACTAAAGCCCTAGTTAATTTTACAATTTGATTAAAACTCCGAAAGTTAAATTTGTTAGTTGTTCGATCTTATTTAGTTAATCATTCTCATTAATTTAGAAATAAAACCCCCTTTTTGTCTTTTAGTTTTTCTTGGAAAACAGTTGGCTAAATAATAGTAATAATACAATAAAGTTAAGTCTGAACTATTTTTCCTTGTGGGATCGATCCCAACCTCATTAGTTGGGTTCTTTACTTGATACGACCGCTTTACTTCTTATTTGAGAAGTAAGTTTGAGCGTATCAAATTTTGGCGCCGCTGCCGGGGAAAGTAGCTTTTAGATTAACTTTAATTTATTACTAAAATTTAGTTAATATTTTCCTGATTTTACTTTTTCTGTTGTTTTTGATTTTTGCTAGGTTTGACGTCCTTGTATGCCAAATACACGGAGAGGAAGAGAACCCTTGTTTCCCTACGATCACGAGTTAGAGCGTACACTACGAAGAATGAATCGAAACTTGGGTATAAATGATGATGATCCAAACCTGAACAACCCAGCTCCGGTTGATGCTCATGGTCGATTATTACCTGATAATCCTGATCTAGGTGCACAAAGGGGACAAAATCCCGCACCACGTCCTCAAGAATACTACAGAGGCTATGACAATATTGCAGATTCTGATGGGCCACTTGTCTTGCCCCTCTACCTGAAGGTCACACCTTTGTAGTCACTAGTAGTCTAATGCAAATGCTCACTGCTAGAGGTTTGTTTTCCGGACTACCGTCTGAGGATCCACATGCCATATAGCTAAGGTGAGGGCAGTGTGTAAAAGCTGTGTAGGGAGGCCTGATTTGAATTTGGATGTAATAGGGCTAAGAGTATTTCCTCTTTCACTGACGGGAGAGGCTGCCATTTGGTTCACTGAGCTTCCTTACAACTCAATCTTCACTTGGAACCAACTAAGGGACGTTTTCTTAGCACGTTACTACCCGGTCTCCAAGAAACTAAATCACAAAGATAGAGTTAACAACTTTGTGGCACTACCAGGAGAATCAGTTAGTAGTTCTTGGGATAGGTTCACTTCATTTCTGAGAAGTGTCCCCAATCACCGCATAGATGATGAGTCACTCAAAGAATACTTCTACCGGGGACAGGATGATAATAATAAAGCGGTATTGGATACTATAGCAGGTGGTTCTTATGGGGAGTGTCCTTATGCTGAAATTGCCGAAAAATTAGAGAAAATTTCCCGAAATAATAAAGCATGGAGTACTAGAAGACAGATACTGGGAGAAATACTTTTGCAGTGCAATCCACACACAACCCAGCCACAGATGAGATTCGTGAAGAGATGGCACAGATGAGAACTGAGCTTGGGTTAGTGTTAAAACATGTCACTGGGGGTGCAGAAAAGATAAACGCAGTGAACTACTTGTCTAAACCACCACCACCAACTGATGAATATTATTATGAGGAAGATTCTTATGCAGTAAATGATCAGACGGGGGGTTTCCGACCAAATGCCCAAGGCTCCAATCAGGAGAATTGGCGCCAAGGTCAAGGAAATCAAGGTCGGAACTATGGTAACTACAACCGCGAGGGTAATTATGTTCGTGATGGAAATTACAACCGCGACAACAACTTCAACAGGGGTAACTATGGTAACAGAAATGAGAGGAGTGGGCCCTATGTTCCTCCTCAAAATCGTGAAGTTGCTCCTAGGGATGGTGGAGGTAGTATGGCGCGAGTTGAGGATATGTTGCACAAGATGATGAGGAGGTTCGATGCTAGTGATGAGCACACCAAAGAGTTAAGGAGTGATGTAGCAGGTATTGGACAGAAAGTTGATACACATGCCATATCAATCAAGCAGCTTGAATTGCAAATGGCTCAATTATCTGCAACTGTGAACACACGGCAACCGGGCACTCTTCCTAGCAACACTGTCCAAAATCCGAAAAATGATGGACACTGTATGGCAATTACTACTCGTGGTGGTAAACAAACTATTGACCCACCTATGCCGTCTATTGTGGAAAAGGTGATGAAAGATAATGATGAAGTGGTAGAGGTTAGTGATGAAGTAGAAGATAACACTGAGAAAGTTGCTGAAGTGCCTAAAAAGGTAACTCCCATGCCTAGACCTCCACCCCCCTTTCCTCAAAGATTAGTGAAAAAGACCGAGGATGGCAAATATCGGCGTTTTATAACAATGTTGAAGCAACTTTCTATCAATGTTCCTTTGGTAGAAGCTCTTGAACAAATGCCCGGTTATGCCAAGTTTATGAAAGATTTGGTTACAAAGAAAAGATCGGTCACTTTTGAGGATGATGACAGAATGCAGCATTGTAGTGCTATTGCTACAAGGTCGTTAGTGCAAAAGAAAGAAGATCCGGGTGCATTTACTATTCCTTGTACAATCGGGTTATTACATTTTGCGAAAGCATTATGTGATCTGGGGGCAAGCATAAATCTCATGCCCCTCTCGATTTATAAGAAGTTGGGTTTGGGTGACCCAAAGCCCACTGCGATGCGGCTACTGATGGCCGATCGAACAGTAAAAAGGCCTATAGGGATACTCCATGATGTGCTAGTAAAAGTGGAGTCGTTCATATTTCCAGCAGATTTTGTCATTCTTGATTGTGAAGTCGATTTTGAGGTGCCTATTATTCTTGGGAGGCCATTCCTTGCTACGGGTAGAGCTTTAGTTGATATGGAAAAAGGGCAGATGAAATTTCGGTTGAACAATGAAGAAGTGACTTTCAACATTTGTAGGTCCATGCGGCAGAGTGGTGAGCTCCAATCGGTATCTGCCATATCCTACAAAGTTGGTGAATCATCCAAGACACAAATAGAAGAACGACTAGGTGTAGAAGCACTGGCGGCAGTGATAATGAATCTTGATAATGAAGGCATTGCAGAATATATGTCATTAGTCGCTGCCCTTGATCGTGGTAATGTCCGATTTAAACCGAAGAAATATGAGCTAGACATGAAGAATCGCGAGTCTCCACCCGCTAAACCATCCATAGAGGAGGCTCCAAAGCTAGAACTAAAAGCTCTCCCACCTCATCTAAGGTATGAATTCTTAGGAAACGGTGACACATTACCGGTAATCATTGCATCAGATCTAAATGAACAACAAGTTGAGAGTTTGGTCAAAGTGCTAAAAAGGTTCAAAAGAGCTATTGGGTGGACCATTGCGGACATTATTGGGATCCCTCCTGGTATTTGTTCTCATAAAATCCAACTCATGCCCGATCATAAGCCAAGTATTGAGCACCAGAGACGCTTAAATCCACCTATGCAAGAGGTCGTGAAGAAGGAAATCATAAAGTGGTTGGATGCAGGAGTAATTTATCCAATCGCCGATAGTAGTTGGGTATGCCCTGTTCAGTGTGTACCTAAGAAAGGGGGAATGACTGTGGTCCCCAATGAAAAAAATGAACTGTTCCAATGAGGCCGGTGACTGGATGGAGGGTGTGTATGGATTACCGGAAATTAAATGCATGGACCGAAAAGGACCATTTTCCCATGCCCTTCATGGATCAGATGTTGGATAGACTCGCCGGAAAAGGGTGGTACTGTTTTCTTGATGGTTATTCAGGGTATAATCAGATCTCTATTGCACCAGAAGATCAAGAGAAGACCACTTTTACTTGTCCATATGGGACCTTTGCGTTCAAGAGAATGCCGTTTGGGTTGTGCAATGCACCCGCCACATTTCAGAGATGTATGATGTCTATATTCTCCGACATGGTGGAAGATACTATTGAGGTCTTTATGGATGATTTTTCAGTGGTTGGTGAATCTTTCGAGCAATGTTTGAGCCATTTGTCTGAGGTTCTTAAGAGATGTGAAGATTGCAATTTAGTTCTCAATTGGGAAAAATGCCACTTCATGGTCAAAGAAGGTATTGTTTTGGGCCATCGTATTTCAGAAAAGGGCATAGAAGTTGATCGAGCCAAAGTCGAGGTGATAGAGAAACTTCCTCCACCTATCTCTGTAAAAGGTGTGAGAAGCTTTCTTGGGCATGCAGGTTTTTACAGGAGATTCATCAAAGATTTCTCGAAAATTGCACATCCATTGTGCAAACTGTTGGAGAAAGATTGTAAATTTTCTTTTGATGAATCCTGTCTGAAAGCATTCGGCGATCTCAAAGAAAAACTGGTATCTGCACCTATCATTATTTCTCCAGATTGGAACAGTCCATTTGAGGTAATGTGTGATGCGAGTGGGGTTGCCCTTGGTGTGGTATTGGGACAAAGAAGGGACAAAATCCTTCATCCCATTTACTATGCTAGTAAAGCCCTCAATGAAGCTCAGAAGAACTATACAGTCACTGAACAAGAGCTCCTTGCGTAGTATTTGCTTTTGAAAAATTTCGCTCCTATTTGCTAGGTACTAGAGTCATAGTGCATACTGACCATTCAGCCCTGAGATATTTGATGGCGAAGAAGGACGCGAAACCAAGGTTAATTCGTTGGGTATTACTACTGCAAGAATTTGACTTTGAGGTAAGGGATAGAAAAGGGACCGAAAATCAAGTTGCTGATCACTTGTCCCGTTTAGAAGAGGAAGCTATGAGAGAGTTGGGGGATAAGACTGATATTGATGACACGTTCCCCGATGAGCATGTATTGGCTGCCTCACAAGACCTGATTCCGTGGTTTGCAGATTTTGCGAACTACCTAGCTAGTGATCTTGTTCCATCGGACTTGTCTTTTCATCAAAGGAAAAAGTTCATGTACGATGTGAAGAAATTCTTTTGGGATGAACCATACTTATACAGGAGTTGTGCTGACGGGCTTATTCGGCGTTGTGTGCCAGAAGTCGAGATGTTGAGTATTTTAGAGGCATGCCATTCCTCACCCTTTGGTGGACATCATAGTGGTGTCCGGACTGCTCACAAGATCTTACAAAGTGGTTACTATTGGCCAACTATTCATCAAGATGCTCATGAGTTCGCCAAAGCATGTGATAGATGTCAAAGAGATGGCGGCATTTCAAGAAAGCAAGAGCTCCCTCTAAACCCATTCTTGTAATTGAGTTATTTGATGTTTGGGGTATTGACTTTATGGGTCCGTTTGTGAGTTCTCATGGAATGAAGTATATTTTAGTAGCAGTGGATTATGTATCCAAGTGGGTGGAAGCTATCGCCCTCGCAAACAATGAAGGGAAGAGTGTCACTGCATTCTTGAAAAAGAATATATTTTCTCGATTTGGTACCCCACGGGCAATTATTAGTGATGGGGGATCCCACTTTTGCAACAAATTGTTCAAGGGATTATTGGAGAAATATGGGGTTCGCCATAATGTGGCCACTCCTTACCATCCTCAAACTAGTGGGCAAGTTGAAGTATCAAATAGGGAAATCAAACAGATTTTGTCGAAAACAGTGAACGCTAGTAGAACAGATTGGTCAAGGAGGCTTGATGATGCTCTTTGGGCTTACCGGACAGCGTATAAGACTCCCATAGGTATGTCCCATACCAACTAGTATATGGGAAAGCATGTCATCTTCCGGTTGAATTAGAGCATAAAGCCATGTGGGCTATGAAGAAGCTAAAAATGGACTGGAACGAAGCTGCAGAACAACGATTAAATGGGTTAAATGAACTCGATGAATTTCGCCTTAAGGCTTATGAAAGCTCAGCCCTCTACAAAGAGAAGATGAAGAAGTACCATGACCTAAAAATCGAGAAACGAGAGTTTATGATTGGGGATTCGGTGCTTTTATTCAACTCTAGATTGCGCTTGTTTCCGGGCAAGCTAAAGTCTAAATGGACTGGACCGTACTTGATCACCAATTATTCCCTCATGGAGCCGTTGAGTTGGAAAACAAGGAAGGTGTGCGGTTTAAGGTGAACGGACAACGTCTCAAAATCTATATTGGTCATGCGGAATCGGCGAATGAGGTGGTTGAGGCATATCATCTTGATGAAGTCTGAGTAATCAAGTGTCCTCAGTCGTGCCGCGACGTTAAATCAGGCGCTGGTTGGGAGGCAACCCAATAGTTATCATCTAATCACGTTTATAGTTTTTTGTTTTTCTCTTTCTAGTAACAGTAGCATTTTCTATTAATGGGTTGTAAATTTTCAGGTAGCACATCTACAGGAAGTACTGCAGACAAGTTACTCTACATCAGTCACTGACGGATACATCGACGGACCGTCACGCCTGTGACGGACCGTCGCATGACTCCGTCGTGCCAGGTACGCTCTCTTGTATTTTGAAGAACTAGGGCACAGGCGACGGACCGTGTGACGGACCGTCACAACTGCGACGGACCGTCATCGGGGTTTCGTCACGCCATTACCCGGCTACCCGACCCGACCCGGCTTGAGAATTTTAAAAGTTTAAAACGTTTTAAACCCCCCCCCCCCTTCATTATCAGTTTCACTTAATCTTCCCTCCATTTTCTCCCCTTCCAACTTCACTCTCTTCCCAAATTCCCCATCTTCTCCCATTTTTCATCCCAAAATTTTCCCTCTTGGTCGGAATCTGCTGCAGTGATTCTTAGTCTTCTAACTTGAGTGCCATCACTTGTGCATTATTGTCTCCTCTTCCAAGGTATGTATTCCTGAAACTCTACCCTTTACTATTTTTGGTTGTTTTACTGTTTTTCCCTGTTATTGCATATGGGTTTCTGTTTTTGCCTAGATATTATCTAACTTAGGTCTTAATTCCACAAACTGCCTGGACAATACTAGAGAAATTAGGGCTTTAAAACTTGCAATTTGGTTGTCATTCTGACTCACATGGGGTAAAATTGGCACCCCTCAGTTCTGTCTCTGTTTCACAGCACGACAACCCGATGACGGACCGTCATACCCATGACGGTCCGTCCTGCACAACCGTCGTGACGGTCAGAGACCCCTGTCCTAGGGTCTCAACACTTTTTCTAAGTGTCCACTGACGGACACATGTGACGGACCGTCATACCCACGACGGTCCGTCCTGCACAACCGTCGTGACGGTCAGAGACCCCTGTCCTAGGGGTCTCAACACTTTTTCTAAGTGTCCACTGACGGACACATGTGACGGACCGTCATACCCATGACGGTCCGTCCTGCACAACCGTCGTGACGGTCAGAGACCCCTGTCCTAGGGTCTCACCACTTTTTCCAAGTGTCCACTGACGGACATATGTGACGGACCGTCATACCCACGACGGTCCGTCCTGCACAACCGTCGTGACGGTCAGAGACCCCTGTCCTATGGGTCTCAACACTTTTTCTAAGTGTCCTCTGACGGACACTTGCGACGGACCTGCTTAACCGTCGTATCGGTCTGAGACTTTCCCTCTGATATTTTATGTTGCCAAGTATTACATGACGGACTGCATAACGGTCCGTCATACGCACTACGGTCTGTCACCAGGTCCGTCGTGTCCTACTGCTACTTAAGAACTGTTATCACTGGTTTGAGTGTCTGAGTATTATTGTCTCAAATGTTTATTTCTTTTGTGTCATGCTTCATCCTTCAAGTACTAATGATGACTCGTTACAGGTACTACCTATCATGGCACCTAAACAAGATCGCGTTTTCGCACGTGGGCGTTCAAAATCTGTCGCCCCGTCTGCCCGATTGGTGATAGGCTCTGATGATGAGCATGATCCAGAATACGTGCCCCCTACTGCTACTCCAGCACGAGCTCCACGTGTACCGCGAGTCACGCCCAAGAAGGTGGCGCCCGGCGTAGTCACTGCCTCCCAGTCTGATGAGGAGCGCACACTGACCGGCACTCCTTCTGGGTCAGCTGCCCAAGACGAAGGAGCATCTGGCTCCTTAGGAGTTTCGTGGTCAGAGGAAGCCTCTGGGTCTGCAGAAGCCTCTGCTCCTGCCACAGCTACACAGTCTGCTTCAGATGATGAGGCTGAACAGCACCGACTCCACCCCTGGCTCACCAACAGGAGTCCCTGCCCCGGTTGCCGATCAGCCCAACCGGTGGTGTGTTGACGGGCAATACAAGGTATACTTAGACGCCAAGGTTCTCAATGACAAAGGCGTCATGACACGGACTCTTACACTGGAGAGGCGGGTCCTCACGGGAAGTCTCCCCACCATGCCAGATATTCACACCCTCTTCACCAGACACCGGCTAGAGTGGACGGCTCGTTCTTTGGGTCGCTACAGTGAGGAGCTAGTCCGCGAGTTCTATGCCTCTTATGTGGCTACTCTTCGCTCGCAGATCGATAGGCGGTCTGCCCCCGCCAAACAGGCCCCACTTGAGCACGTCCGAGTACGAGGCATCCAGGTTGACATCTCCCTACCAGCCATCCGCCGATATCTGTACGGCACGGATTCTGACTCCACCAGCACACCTCTCACCGCCGAGTTTGATTACCGGTGGCAAATTGTTAAAGAGGGCCGGTTCTTACGTGAGCCTTCACTGAGAGAGACCACCAAGTGGTGGATGACACTGCACCTATCTATTGATGGAGAGGCTGCGGATTGGGTGATGGAGCCGAAGGGGGCCATCAGGAAGGCCAACTTGACCTTTACGGCCAAGTTTCTCTGGTTGATCGTCCGCCATTATCTCTCCCCCACTGCTGCGGATAACATAGTCACCTGGGATCGTGCAGTGCTGATGGCTGCTATGATGGCAGGGTTCGAGGTCGATTTCGCTTGGCTTCTCCAAGCGGTCATGCACGAGAGGGCCTTCAAGGTCACCACACTTACCCTTTCCCTTGCATGATTTTCTTTGTGCAGATCAGCAGGTGTGCCCATTTGGCACATTGACCAGCTCAAGACCCCGCCAGGAAATGTTGACATCGGCCTCATCAGGGATGAGGCCAATGAGTTGGCCCCACGCAGAGGGCCCCGTCCAGAGGTGGCCCCATTTGGTGAGAACCTGGCCGACACCGTAGAGCATGCTCATGATGCTTCCCGTGCTGCTTCTGCACACACTGACACTACTCCGGTCGAGTCTATCCCGGGTAGTAGCACTGCCCCGAGCTCCTCTCGCTCGGCTCCTTCTGCCACTCTGGTCCCACTTGCTCGGGTTCAGAAAACTTGAGGCACAGATGGCTACTCTTCTGCATCACATTCAGCCGTGGATGCAGAAGACTATTGCTGAGGCAGAGGAGCGCATGGAGCGCAAGATGGTATAGCACACAGAGAGGCAGATCGCCGGGGTACACCAGCGCTTAGACGCATTTGAATTACGAGTACTAGCCCGACCAGCCCCTCCGGTGACATGTCGACTCCCAGGCTGCGTGAGAGTCTGCGGGCGGATCTTGATATGATTTTAGAGGCGAGGGTGCCTGAGTCTGAGGCCCCTTCTGCGGAGCCTGCCGATGACACCGTGATGGCCGCCCTGTTTACCACTTCTGATGTTCCACCACCTCCCCCAGAGAGCATGTCAAGAGACGCAGGGGTCGAGAGGAGGATGAGGCTAGGGCAAGGAAGAAGGAGCGCCGTGAGATGGAATCTGCGAGGAGAGCCTCGATTGCCGATGAGGAGGCCCGTAGGTTGAGGCTGTAGAAGTAGCTGCCGGGCGTCTAGCTCCAAAATTGTAGATTCTGTGGGAGGCTACTGATGGTGCTGTGGATGCTGAGGACATTACTGAGGATGTCCAGACTACGCAGGGAGCAGGTTCCGGGGAACCGGACCCACCAGCTTGCTGATCACCGGCGCTTAGCGCCTCAGGTTTGCTTCACTACCCTTTTACGTAGTTTAACTTTTCTATGCATTGGGGACAATTGCATATTTTTTTGTAGGGGGTGGGTAAATGGAAAGTGAACACTTGGTGAATTTGTTT